>JARHVA010008845.1:372500-410580 GCA_037957365.1 Torreya grandis
ACAGTAGGTAGTCCACATAATTATCTTTCTAACAACCCATTTTGTGAGTTCTTTCTTATCTACAATTTATTCCTTCTAAGATAAAGAGGATCTCTCTATACTCATTTGGATTACGTTCACATCAAAACTAGGTATTTCTACCACACCCTTATTACTAGTTATTATCTTCTTCAAAAATTAAAAAATTAAAAAAATATATATGATAAACATTTTAGCATGCCTAGTGGGACCCTAGCATCATCTAGGTTCCCCCTTTCTTTATTTATTCTATTCTTATACAATAAAATCTAAAATTTATTTTGGGCTTAACATAAACCTTGCATATGTTGATTGCTTGCTTGTTTTATTTCATTTAGTTAACATAAAAGTAAATTAATTAAATGTAGTTTCACTCTTGTTATCACACACTTTACCAAACCACATAATCAATAAATACATCAAAACAAACTTGACACATGTCCTGACTATGAATTCATCACCTAATAGTAACCTTACCCTTTTACAGGAAATCCTACTTAAAGGCCATTACCAAGGGAGAACCAACTCAACTCTTTGGTTGAGTATAAACTCTAAAATTTAGTATATCTTGGCTAAGAACCTAACACTTATCACTATGGTGCGTGAAGTGAGGGGTAGGCCCCAATATCAAGCCATGTACTAACATTTAATACAAATTATTTTTGAGATCCTTTAATACCTAAAACCAACTTTAGATTTCCTCTTTAGTACCTGATCTATAAACAAAATTTATTCTTCACACTTTCTAAAGTATAATTCAAAAGTGATCTAAAAATAATCCTAAGTTTTAAATACACTTTAGTATTTTTTCTGATTTCCCTAAGATTATTTTCCTTTCATTTTCTTTTTGTTTGAGTTGTGATCTTTCCATCATTTATTTTCTATTCCTCGCATGGTCTTTACTAGATAACAATTGAGGTATCAAACTAACCAAGAACCACCATCTTCCTCCTCCTCTTCTCCCATGGAGTATACTTTTGATGTTGAGAGTTCTCCTCATCCTTTTCCCCATCATACCATGTCTCGGATAGTTGTCGAGGGTGATGCATATTTCTCTACCTTCCTTGATAACAACCCTTTGGCCCTCTACCATTATCTCAAAACCTTAGCTTACCACACCCTTATTATTTTGGTTCCTCCTATGGATCCAAATTATAGTATGTCTCCCCATCTTATGGTTTTTTCTACCTCTACCCAAATTATTATCACTCAAGCATCTTATTCCAACAATATCCCATCTAAAACCACCATCCAAACTCAATCCAACATCCTAATCAATAGCCAAACATTCCTTATACCAAACAACATTTTCAACATAGGAACAACTTCACCTCTTGTTACCCATAAATCATCCACCATGAGGGTATCTCCTACCCCTTTTTCCACCATTCACCTTATCACTACCAACCCACCAATTTCCACCCCACTTCAAAATTTTGTACTTTCCATCCCTCATACCCTTCTACCTATTAGCATAAGAGTTACCACTGAACACCAACCTACTACCAACCCATTCATACCTCCAAATCAACCCATATCAATCCCACAACATATACCCATGACATCTTACCAATATGTTCTTAATCTACAAGGATAAATAACAGCTTCTACCTAACCTTTTGTGCCCATCAACCCTTATGTGCCACCAAACCAACCTTTAATAACCATATACCAATATGTTGTATCCTCTTAACCTTCTACCACTTATCTGTATATTGATTCTATGCAACCTCAACCAAACTTACCATCTAATTATGGAGCTTCCCAACCTCAAAAAAATTTGGTTAAAATGTTAATGGATAAAATGACCAACCTAGAGACATCTATCTTTTGGGCTCATAAGCTTTTATCTTATGATCAAATCTACAAAAAACCTATTTACCCATCTACCCCAATATGATTTTATCCTCCTCAATGGGAATTACCCATGTTTTCCAGGTTCCAAAGTAGGGACTACCCCCAATAAAACTTGAGATCATTTCACCATTCTTGATATTTGATTGCATAAGATTATGCTTTTCTCCTTTATACCTTTCCCATGTCTTTATCAGGACCAACCCTAGATTGGTATAGTGCTCTCACCAAGCATTCCATATTTTCACTTTCTTAACTTTCCCATGTTTTTTAAGATCATTTCTCAATCAAAATATTTAAAAAGGTCTCTATTGCCAACCTCTACTCCATTAGGCAATTTGATGGTGATTCAATTGCCAATTTCATATCTAGATGGAGAGGTATTATCAACCAAATTTATTTCTCATTACCCAAACCTAATTTTATTAACCTCTTCTCTTAGAGTTGTGCCAAACATATTTCCCCTACTCTTCAAGTTAAAAATTTCAAGACTTTTTATGAGGCTTTTACCGTGGCACGTAAATTAGAAATCAGAGACATTTATGAGGGGAAATTGAAACTATGGAATAAAAATTGTAGTTTTAAATATAATGACCCTTCCTCATCCAAAAATAACAATCCATCTAACCATACCAACACCAAACCTAAGGCATCTACAAATTTAGTTTTCCTTAAACATGTTCCACATCTAACTATCAACTAGCCTAGCCCAACCAATTCCTCTAATTCTTTTAATCAACAAAACCAAAACCAAAACTAAGTTACCCTAAAATAATACACTCTGATAGGTGATTATTATGATTTAGTTTTTGATAAACTACTCAAATCAAACATCATACAACCTCTTCCCATAAAATATCCCCAAAAATTTGATGTTTCTCATGTTACACCTAGTTGTTACAATGAGAATGGTCTTTGTGCTTTCCACCAAGTAATTGAACATGATGTTAGTAGGTGAAACACCTTTAAAAAAAAATTTCAAACAATGATTGATAAGGAAGAACTTATATTTTATAATCCCATTGTACCCCCAAATTAGTCCCTTAAAATATTTTGTAAACCTTTTCCCAACCATGCCCCTTCCATTGAATATGATCATAATAAACCAAAATCATCTCAAAATCATGACGTACATATGGTTAATGTCATTATCAATGAACCTATCATTGAGGAGATCAATACATCACCTATTTCTTCTTCCATCCCACTCATTAAAGTGGTAGACTCACCCTCTATTCCTTTAGACATCAAAACAAAACAAGCAATCACCCCACTTTCTTTACTTAATGAGACCATGGACCCATCCACATATCCTTTGATAGAAATACCCAAAGAGGTAAAAATTGCTTCAACTACCTCTTCCTCCACTCCACTTATTGAAGTGGTGTAATTATCCACCATTCCTTTGGACATCCAAAAAAAGGAATAAAACATATCTATCCCTTCACTTAAGGCCATCAAACATTCCTCCCCTATCATAGAACATCCCATTCTCTCTTTTGGAACCATCTAAAAAGAAGAGATTACCTTACCTACACCTTCCATGGAGGAGACATCATCCCAAGTCTTGAAACCTTCCATTGGGGGTCAAGGTGAAGAAACCATTCCCTCACGTCCACCCATGGGATTAACCTTGAAAACCAATGACCAAATAATTAAACCCATTTACAAACCTTTTTCTAGATTGGTCCAAAATCTAGAGTTCACTTCCCAGCCTAATTTAGATAGATCCACCTTTTATCATCATCTTAGATTCCCTTACCAAAACAAACCTAAACCTTCAACCTCACTAGCATCCACCATCAATCCTATCATTACCAACCCCATCCTTAAACATTTATTCATCAAAAACCATAAGAAAACCATCCAACCCACATCTATCTAAAATTGTTAAATCACCTTACACCTCTCTAGCCAAACATATCAAGAATATAGGAATACTTCATACACCTATCCTTTCTAACCTATTTTTGAAGTTAGACTTAACCCCATATAGTCCACCAAATAAAACCCCAACAAAAATCCTACCTCAAACTTGAGCCATACCTCCCACTTCACACTTACCATCTATTTTAGGACCTCATCCTTCTACCATCCTAGGAGATCATCCTTCTACCAAGAAGGTGAACCCTCCCATAACTACCTATTCCTCATCTAGTAAATCTTCTCCTTTTTCTTTACCTAAACCTACTTCCACCAGACCATCAAAATCCCCATCATTCTTAAACAACCTATTTACCTCTACCTTCCCACCTATTTCCAAACCTTGACTATCTACCTCTAAAGCTTCCACATCTAAACTAACCATAATAAAACAATCCCAACCAAAACCACCTACCATAACCATTCCACCCCCAAACAACTTTCATAGTGAAGCCTACTCCTAGGAAGGATCCCACTCCTAAAACCAAGAATCCTACATCCTAAATACCTTTTCTCAAATATTTTTTAACCATTATACAAAGGTTGTTCTAAACATTTTACTTACGCCTAATACATATCAAACCTTTTGACCCTTCACATCCTAAACCATCAAGGTTTAATGAAAATTTTATCTTTTTATACCATAGGACTCTTGGACATGACATGAATAATTGAAAAGCTCTCCAAGCACTTATCCATAGCCTATGGGATAAGGATGATTTGTTATCTGATGAACCTCCCTTAATCCCATTATAAACCCAACCTCTTACCCAACATTTACCTACCCCTCCACTCTCATTTGAAAGTGAGGAGTAACTGAAGCGACTATCTATACTAAAACCTCAACTAAACCACATTATCCATATGGTTACCTGATCTCAGGTCCAATAAAAATATAATGGAAAAGCTAAAGTGTCCATAGCATGGACATACCCTTCTACCCCTAAATCTTTCTACCAAAACCAAGCACCCTAACCTATACCTTCACCTTCACCAAAACCAAAAATATCCATTTTAGGTGCCTCTCCCTTCAAACCTTCTAAATCTATCTAATGAGGGGTTCTAAAATAACTTCACCAAACACCAATGAAGATGATCCTTTAAAAACTAATCAACACCTTACCCCATCATCTCCAAGCATTGATATAGGCCCTATAATAAATATAGGTTCAACCAAAAGACCCTTAACCTATTGTATCCTTTGTCAGATCCCTTCAAATCTCTACCTTCATCACCTTCTAGGATTCAAAAATACCATCTATTTATTTTGATGATCTTGATCCTCCCCTCTTTATCATTGTACACATCAATCAAACCTACATCAAAAGGGTTAAGATTTATGGAGGATCTAATATTAAAATTATCTCATCTCATACTTATGACCAACTCCAACTACCTAAGAATATCATGTTATAAACTATAGTGGTTCTTTGCTCCTTTAATGATACTATGGCCACTACCTTGGGGATAATCATCCTCCACATCTGCTTCAGACCTTGCATAATTCCTAAACTCTTTTACATTATATAAATAAAGTTACAATATAATGTCTTACTTAGACTCTATTAGATCCACACCATGAGTTGTGTCCCATCTACCTTACACTGATGTGTTAATTTTGAGTATGAGGGTCAAGTTGTTACCATAAAAGCTAACCCTTGTCCTTTTGCATCATGTAATATGACATATCAGCCCAATGACATTATTTTTCCTCCCTTATCCACCTCACCACCAAACAACAAAAACTCTACCTGTACCAATAATGAAGCTTAAACTAGCTTATCTATCCCTTCTTCTAAGATTCTTATAAAGGATCCTTTCGAACCCACATTCCAACATCTCTCATTTAGGGAAATCATATTTTAGCCTTAGATGCTTTCCCTACTCCTCAAGAGTATATGAGCCTAGACCATGATCCTAGTTATGATCCTGACATATAAACCATCATCACATTGAGGCCTCACACTCATCAAACAAACTTGATCCATGGGAGACTTGATCATCCACTACTTACTTTCACCGATACCTCTACCACTTGACCATTTACCTCTAACTTCTCCTATCTTGACAAATCAAGATTTGTCAAATTATACCTTCATAGTTTTGTTTGGAAGGGATTTATCCTTAGTCATTATGAACATGGAATTTAAGAGTTACTTTCCATCAAAAACTAAAAACCTCATGAGTTATTTTAACTTTGGTTCATACCACCAGAAGAACCCATTGATTCACCAAAACCCATCACCACCATCAATGAGGATATCCCTTCCTCACCAAGCTAACCTCCTTCAATGTTTAAGGATTTTGAGATCATTCCTCCTAACTTTTTTTTGATAAATAATATTAGTTTAGGGACCCCTAACCTATTAAAAGGATGGCCAAACTAAAACCCTTCCTCTCATTCATCCTAAAATGGTAGAAAATGATTCTCCTATCATCAACACCATCCAACATCAGGATGATGATTCCATTCTCACCTATCTCAGTATCGGGGATTTTTCTATCCAAAAATCCCTTCCTCTTGATAACTAAATGATTTTAAATTAATCCACTATCGATGTCAACTTCGGTACTTAGGATAACCCTTAAATTATCAATATTGGTGAATCCTTAAATTCAATAGAGAAATAAGATTACCCTTCTTTCCTTCATGATAAAAGCATAGAATTTGATTTTTCCTATTAGGATATGCCTAGAATTGACTCTTCCATATCCCTCCACAACATTGTCACTCATGATAACACCAAGCCTTTTAAACAAAATCTGCATAAGATACACCCTCACATCACCCTCTTAATCAAAGAAGAACTTTATCATCTCTTGCCTATCAAATTCATCCAACCCATCGACTATACTCAATGGGTTTATAACATCATTCTCATAACCAAGCCCATAGGGGAACTTCACCTTTGTATCAGCTTCCATGACCTCAAAATTTATTACCCAAAGGATGACTTCCCTTTACATAGCATTGACCAACTTGGCAATCTTACAACTAGTCATGAGATGTTATCTCTCATGGATAGTTTCTTAGGATATAATCAAATCTTTATTGCACCCAAGGATGAACATAAAACTTGTTTCATCACCCCATGGGGAACCTTTTTCTATTGGGTCATGATGTTTATTCTGAAGAATACTAGATCAACCCACCAACATGTGATGACCTACATATTCCATGATCTCATCCATAAGATCATATAAGACTATGTAGATGACCTCCTTAGGAAATATAAACATCACAAGGATCACCTAGATATTCTCACCATCATATTTGAATGCCTAATCCATTTCCATGTGAGACTCAACCCCCATAAATGCATTTTTGGGGTCTTATCTGGAAAGCTCCTTGGATTTATCATCTGTTTTAGAGGAATAAAATAATACCCTACCAAAGTTAGAGAAATTCTGGATATGACACCTCCAGTCCACCTTAAGCAACTATGTAGCCTACAGGGGAAGATCTAATCTATATGTCACTTCATCTCTCAATTATCAAATAGATGTTAACCCTTTTACCATCTTCTTAAAAAATATACCTCTTTTAAGTGGTCACAGGACTTCCAAAAATCCTTTGATTCACTCAAATAATACCTTCCTTCTCCATATATTCTTACTCCTCCTAAAGAGGACCAACCCTTATACCTTTATATTTACACCACTGACCATTCCTTAGGGGAAATTCTCACTCAATGTGATGAACAAAACAAAGAGCAAGCTGTCTAATACATAAGTAAAAAATTTAAAGAGTATGAAACTTGGTACACCCATTATGAGAAAATTTATCTTGCCTTAGTCTTTGTGGCTTCAAAACTTTGTCATTACCTTCATAATGACAAAATTTTCTTCATCACTAACAGTGACCCCCTCAAGTAAATGCACTCTAAACAATACCAAAACCAATGTATAGATAAGTGGATTATGCTCCTAGCTAAGTTTGACCTTGAGTTATTCTAATATAACTTGATTAAAGGGAAATTCATTACCAATAAATTTGTTTAATCCCCTTTAATAGATAACTGACCACTTCCTCTTGCATTTCTAGATGAGTCCATCACAAAATTTTTCTCAAGAGGACCTTACCTACCAAATGACCATATTATTTGATGGATCTAAATACAAGTGCAGTGGGGGTAATAGAGTTATTCTCATTCCCATTAATGGTTAACCTCTTCTCATTTCGTTCAAACTTGATTTTAATTTTACTAATAATTTGGCTGAGTATGAAGCCCTAGTAATAGCTCTATAAACCACTCCATCCTTAGGAATTGAGACCATTAATGTTTTTGGTGATTCCCAACTTGTAGTAAACTAGGTCAACCAATCCTACCAATGTAATAATTATGTCTTAAAAAATTATAAAAAACTTATAGATGTACTCTTAGCATCATTTGACCATTACCTTATCTAGTCTATTCCATAATCTACTAACAAGTTCATGGATATAATAACTTCCCTTGATTCACAAATACCATCTCAACCTAGAAATTCTAAACTCTTTGTTACCATCCATTACTTTATCACACCCTCTTATATCCATCCTAACCTTCTTACCATTTATAATGTGGAAGCATCTCCATCAGACATATGGTATGAGCAAACCCTCAACTACATTAACCTCATAATCATTCCTGCCAACCTCTCTAGAAATAGATAAAGAGCCTTTGTTCAAAGTACCTCTCATTATTTCATACTAGGGGGAATATTTTACAAGAATGGATTTGAAGGCATCCTTATCCATTGTCTACATAGTCATGAAGCTTCCCATGCTATTAAGGAAATGCATGACAAAATTTGTGTGGGATTCTTTAGTGGTTTAATTGTCACTAAATGTATCCTTCACCTTGGGTAGTCTTAGACCACCCTCAACTAGGACTATTATAATTATGTAAAGAAGTTTGTTAAATTTCAAAAACATATCAAGTTACATCATGCACCTACCCATGACCTTCAAGTATCCAAAGACTATTGACCCTTCTCATAATGGGGACTTGATCTCATTGGGGAAATCAACCCTCATTCTTTGCAATGAGAAAAATCAATCATCACTACCACTGAGTATTTCACCAAATAGGTGGAGGCTATTTATCTCATCTCAACCAAATATGACAAGATATTTGACTTCATCACCCATCATATCATTCTTTTTGTCAGTGTTCCCAATAAGATCACCACTGATAACAAAAAATATTTCAAAAATATGCAATTCCAAGGTATTTGTGATGCATTTGGCATCAAGTTAATATTTTCATTACCTTAATATCCATAAGCAAATGCACAAATCAAATCATCTAAAAAAACCCTTAACAAGATGTTAACCAAAATCATCAATGCTTTAGGTCAGGATTGGCACTTATACATCCCCTTTGCTTTACGGGCCTATCTCACTAGAATTCAAACCTCTACAACTCCTACCCCTTTCTCTCTAGTCTTTAAAGAAAAGGCATTCTTTCCTATCAAATTCCAAATTATTTCTATTTGCATATCCTTGAAAGACATCATTTTTAAGAGTGACTATCATCAAGAACATCTAACATGACTTGAGCTAGTTGATGAGCATCATCTCATAACACTTAACCATATTCATGTCTACCAAGAATGAATCAAGAGTGCCTATAATAGGTACCTAAAATAATGATAATTCAATATCATATACCTCATCTTAAAGGAAAACTAACATGTAACCAATATAGAGATTAGAAAAAAAGGCAAATTGGCTTTCAATTGGATTGGACCCTACATCATAACCCACAAGTATGGATCAAGAGATTTCCATTTTTCCTCTCATGAAGGTAAACTAGAACCTGAGCCTCATAATTCTTCATATCTACATACTTTATTTTTTTAAATAGGGATCAAAATCACCTTCTTATCTAACTTAAACTTGTCCCTTGATTTATGATTTTTCACCCTCACACATTTCTCTTATGTCTTTCAGGATAACTTATTACAACATAGAATGATGTGATTAACCATCATAGTTATAGCCCAATCCTAAATATGGGTACCATGGCTCTACCCATGGCATGATTACGATGGATACTTTTCATCTCTAAACAAGATGGAATCCCATGGTCACCAAAACTACCCCTTTTTCACCTATCATTAACTTTTTGTACTAAAGTTTTCCCCTCATTAAACTAAACCTCTAAGACTATATATACTTGTCCATGTCTAAACCTAACATCCAAATAATTTGGGATACCAAAATATCACTTGGGTCATATGTCTCTATAATTACAAACTATTCCCTTGAAGGATAGTTGCCCAAAAAAAAGAAAAATTGCTTAAAAAATAGAATAATCCCTTAAAGGATAGATACCAAATGAACAATCCCAAACTTATACCATTCCCTTAAAGGATGGCTAAGTCAAATGGGTCAAAATAAATAATTCAAAGCTTTCCACAATGATTAGCTTCACAAACCTATCAAAACACAACAATAACAAAAGACCCTATATCAAAAACAGAATAAGCTATCCCAAAAAAGTTACAATCAGCTTTTATTTGTAGACTTCCTACAGGGATCAATCTACACCTTGCATGAAGACATGTACTTGTATAATATGGTTATTAGGTCACCTATATAAGTGGAAAACTAACCCACATAAGATTACCTTAACTATCACCTATTTACCCTTCACCTAACACCTACCTCCCCCTTATGCCATCTACAAATCAAAATATTATGATCTTACTTGACATAATGTGATCAAGAAACCTGTTTATCAACAAAATAATGATATTATGAAGCATTTTATAGGCTTATGTGCCCTAAGATAGTCCTACTTCATTTTTTGTTTTGTCTTTATCAATGAAAAGGTATCATGCTTTTATCTTACCTTTTTATCATTATTTCATGTAGACTTATGTCTCATGATTCTCATCTCTTTTCTCATGTCTATTTTGTTATCTAACTTAATTTATGTGCCTTCATCAACATCATAACCATAAAAAAACATCACATCCATAATCAACAAAATAAATCACATCATATACATCATCAACCATATCAATACCCATAATCAACCCATCCATAATCATAAAAAATCATATCCATGAACACAAAAAAACATCATACATAATCATCACATGCCTAAGATACTGATTCCATATCTCATAAGCATAAAACATAAAACATCAAAACTTTAAATCATGAACCATGAGCCATAGTATCAAAACATATATATATATATATATATATATATATATATATATATATATATATATATATATATATATATATATATATATATATCATCATGAACACCATATACATCATGTCATAAAAATAAATAATACATGTAATAATGTATAATCTCTCTCTCAAACCATGTACATCTTGCATCATCAACACATAGGCCAATATCAAAATCATGTATACCTATACATCATATCATATCATATATCATACCCCTGGGGTACCACTATCACTGGCCCCTCTTACACCTACACTACCACTACCATTTGGTGATGGTCCTTTTAGGATGCCTACCTATCCACTCATCAACTGACTCACTAACCTAGAGTCATCACAGCTACCCCACCTACTAAATTAGATCTATACTCACCCCATTAGGGTTATTCATGACACTATGATATCACTATAGCCTTATAATACCTCAACTCCTCCACTATGTCTAAGTACCATGTTTTAGGGATGGTACCTAGTGGTCATGTTGGTGTTATCACCTCTCTTACCCTCTATCTCAAGGTATCCCTCTCATAGGTCATATAACCTAGGGAGGTCTTGGCCTAATCTCTCTCACCTATAATGGTGGTAATCTATCCCTATAAATTCACAATATAGCCCTTTAATATGGACACTTATGTCTGTAAACCTATAATATGTGCTTGTGCATTATCCATTGTTGCTTCTACCTATCTAGCTGGGCCACCACCCTATACCTATAACTATAGACCTCCACTAGCTAGATCCACATCCATGGCCTATTGAACTCCATCATCCAACCCAAAATAATTTAGTCCATAGATAGACTAGTATCATGTTGCATAGCTACCAACAACACCAACATCATCAACCCCTACTCTAACTGACAGTTCCTCATGATCTAAGACTACTTCCTCTAGGTGTGGTTTAGGTAATAAAAAATCAACATCACCCCTCTTGTACCTCAAGAATGGACCCAAAATACCCTATAATAAGCAAAAATACATTTGAACTCTATCAAATGGAATGAGCTCAATCTAACCCTCTCTCCTCCTATAGATCTATCTCCAGCTCTATAAAGGTAATGTATGATGGATATAGAAGGCCCAAATTAGAAAGTTGACATAGGGCCTCCACACCACATCACCAATAACCAAACCATCCAATGCATCTCTAAACCAATAAATATTTCTCTCCACTCTTCCATATCCTATTAATGCATAATCTCCTCTCCATCATATGAAATCCACTTTGAAATCCATCTGGGCATAACCCTTCCATGGTAACCCCAACAATCACAAAACCTTAATATGTTTGTATGCCCAATAATGGAGTACATACCCTACACTGATCCCATATCTCCTATGAGCTTGAAGCATCCAAATCTCTCTATAAATATTGACCAACAACATTGGTTCCCACCTAAACATTATCCTCCCAAGCAACATCTCCACTAACACTCTCAGTAGAAATAAGGAAACTACTCACTGCTCAAATCAATAAATGCAAAATAGGAAACTACCATTATCATCATCATCATCATCATAAAATTCCTCTCATCTAGAGCCCTCTAAAAATGGCTTATAACCAAAACCACCTTCATGCTACTTAGAAAGGACCTGATCCTCACTATACGTGAGTTCCATCTACTCATCCCTTTCCTCACTCTCCATATGGTAAATTGGCATTACCCAAATTGGTAGCCATGTAATAATATGAAAATCCTCTATTAAGATGGTCATCTCTCTTGTCAACAAGAGGAAGGTATTTGTGGCCAGATCCCATCTCTTGATGAGGGGCATGATCATCATTGTATCTCATTATAAGTGTTGATATTATCTCATAGCCCTAAGGCTAACCTCTCCCATTTGTGTCTAATCATCCTCAATCACCCCTCTATTGATGGACCTCTTCAATGATACTTAGATCTTGATCCCTCATCTAAATCTGATCTCATGCCTACAAAAATCAAGTTAGCATATACACTTAGTTTTACATTACCATTGCTCATTTCTATTCATTTTAATCATTATACCTAAATCTAACCTACATCCACCTACATCAAACTATTTACAAACTAACCCATAATTATTACCTCTATATCATTACCTCTAGCCCTTACAAGTGACCCTTACCCACAAACATTTTAACACCTACCCTAAGCCTCTAAAATCAACACCTAACCCTAACCCATAACCATTTTTTACTTATCATTCCTACTTTGAAATATTCCTATCCTTGCCTATAATTGGCATTTTAACACTTTAAAACCTTTTAAAAACATTATTCCTAACTCTTTTATCTACCCTAACTTCCCCAAACACTTAACCATCGATGGTGACCATGACCACTGATGGTCAAGTCACCTTTGTTCTTCGATGGTCAACTATCGATGATTAATTCTAACGATTGACAGTTGAGTCTAACCACTGACGGTCACTATGTGTGACCACTGATGGAAAACCACCTAAGCTTACATTCCTCAAAACCTAATAAAATATCCATATTTTAGTAAAACAACTATTTAATTCTATCCTATAACCTATGCCCAATCAAAATACTCCATTAATTTCAAATTTCACTAGCTCATTTTCTCCAATCACAATCAAAATCTAAAACTAGGTAAAACCCCCCAAAACCCTATTAAACTAACGCACAATACCAAAATTTAACTTCAACATAATAAAATCAACTAATCTAATAATTTTAAAACACCCCTACCTCATTTTTTGACTACTATCAAGGATGAAGCCCACATCTAGTTGCTTGATTGTGTCCTCATATACCCTACATCTTGGTCCCAGATGAATCACCTCAAACACATGCCTCAACTCAATTACCAATCACCATATCAGAAACTACTCAATAAAACCTCTCACATCACAAATACAAATCACCAAATCATAAAATACATGGAAAGCTAAGAGTAAACAAATCAAAAGTGATAATGAATTTTATATTTTTATTTTTATCTTTGGCCTTTTAGGGTTTCCCATAACTATCAATGATTAGGGTGATCATCACTTGTTGACTTTAGAACCCTGACTATTGATATTCAGGGTATCACAATTAAAATTTTTTAGACACCTACACCATAATGTCTAATTTTTGGAGATAACCTTTTTCCCCTAATAGAAACTTGAATTTTTGGAGATTAACCTTCTGCAACCAATCATTATACCACATCCACCTTGATGTTGGCCATTTTTGACCTAAAGTATTGCATATTTTAAGACAACCTTACTTAGTCCTTTCAACTCCATCGACCAACCTTGCCATGTTGAAAATTTGAATTTGCACCACTTAGTGCATAACCAAACCATTTATGTTTTTCAAAGGAGCACTTATTACCTTAGATACTTACAAACACATCAACCCTATTTATAATAATTATAGAGTAACTCAATTAATTATGACTAATGTTATCGACTGGTTGCCCTATCATTTTTACTTCTATAACCAACCTTATTTTTACCAGCATTGGCAACCTTAGTCTTTACATGATCTTAAAAATTGAACTTATTCATATTTTGTGCACTTATTTATGCTTAAAATTACCAACCCCCATTTTTTTCACCAACCTCATGACTCACCAACCTCACTTATCAAAACCTTGACTCGATTTTAGTTTCACCTCATCAACTCCTAGTTTGAAGGGGAACACCTCCTCCCATACTTAAGGCAAATAGACCTTTGACGAAGCAATCCATTTTTGTTTTGAATATTTTTAATTAAAATCTGTATAACAAAAAGGGGGAAAATGTAGACATTATAAAATTTTACTAGGTGTTGAAATGCCTCATGATACCTTATGGACCACCTAACCCTTCTCAACCCATTAACCAACCCATTAGAACTTGAGTCTAGTTAGATACCTAGTTAACTAAAGTAACTAACCTTAACTTAACCCTTTTTAACTCACCTTGATCCATTTTCCTTTAGACACTTGATTTTAAATGGTTAGCTTGACCATTGATGGTTAGGTTGACTATCAACAATCAAGCCTCCTCATTCTTATTAAAACACTAGTTGTGCAAGATAGCATGACATAGTTTAATATATCCACATTTATTAGTGATAACAAACTCCTAATCATAAAAATCAATAAGACAACCTACTAGCAAATATTTTATCCTCCATATTTATTTACCTATAAAAGGAGGGGAGTAGGAGGTGATATGAATGATCATAAGCATTTCTACATATAGGTATTCAAGCTTTCATCTAGCCAGCTAGTCTTCTTCTAGAAATTTAATAATAAAAATATATATTTGAACCTTTTTTTAAATTTCTCTCAAGTAAAAGTATAGTTACTCTACCAAAATTTCTCCATCTATCAACCATCTGGTAAACAATAGGTGCAATTTATGTTTTAGTTCTATTTGGTTTTTGACTTCTAAGCCTAAATTAGATCTATTACACCTATATTTTGACTTTCCTATCCTTTATTAGACCCTTGAATAGACCCTTATTTGATAAATAAACCATTTTATATCTCTTTTTTTAGTACCTTTAAAAATCCATTGGTAACCATCAAGAATTAGCATAAGCACTAATAATCATCTTCAACCATTGATGGTGACCCAACCACTGGTGGTCAACCCAACCACCAATGGTTAGGCCAATTATTGATGGTCAGTGTGACATGAAATAACAAGTTATTTTTAACCCCTTACCCCCAACCAAATCTGACTTTTTGTGTCCTTTCCTATTCAGAGACCTTTCCTTGATTTTATGTAACCTGATCTATTTTAGCACTAGTATTGACCTACTTTTCCTATATTTAGTCATTTTCTCTACAAGCATTCACTTTATTCTTGTATTTAATTTTATTAATTTCTATTATTTGATGCAATTATCTTACTTGTATCTATTTAAAATTAATTATTATCAAAGAGTGGATTGACAGCCTCCTAACGAGCTCACACTTCTTAGATCTAGCTCACGCTAAGTAGTCCACCTAACTATCTCCATAACAAACCATTTTATTAGTGATTTATTATCTATAGGTTATTCCTTCCAATATAAATATGACCTCTCTATACTCATTTGGATTATGTGCACATTAACAACCTAGTATTTATACCACACCCTTAGTACTAGTTTATTATCTTCTTCCAAAATTAAAAAATGAGTAAAAATTAAGAGAAATAGTTGTGTTTACTATTATTTATTTGCTTACAATTTATTAACAAATTCCTAAATAGTATTATTTTAATTATAATACTTGTGAACATGGGATGTTTGCATGGAATTGGTAAATATTTAAATATTATGATGATTGTTAAAAGATAGTTATATATGGAACATTGCCTTAATGGAATGTGGACTTAGCGTTGTATTTAAACTTAGGAAATTATTAGGTGATAATAATTTTTAATTATCTTAACATGAGATTATTTCAAATATTTATTTTATTTAATTATTGTGGTATTAAATACTTATATATATGATAAATTTATGGAATTATTATATATGGATTATTTATTAATATTGTATTAATTACACTAATGATTATTATCATGAGATGGTTCTCATGCATATATTTACCTTCATTAATACTTATATTAAATGAAATATGATTGAGTATGTATGTGATTATGATTGATCTAATGGATCATTAAAATATATGAAAACTTTGGCCAGAGTAATGTTTACATTTAAATGTTATCATTTCATATGTTCGATTATATGCATGTATACATGATGTCATGTTATAACAAAATTATATATGAAATGCTACATGTAGTTATAATATTACAAAACTATGTTATAGTTGAATTTTAATTACCTACACTATTATCATCTTCTCATCCATGAAAGGAGGGCCATTCATGTAGGAGCATCACTCTTTGGGAGAAAATTTTACAATTTTGTCCTATTTTACATTAATTTTGGTTTAGCAATGCTTTGGATGGCCTTAGAAGGCCTAAATCATGCTTGTTTTTCATTTTGATAGCTTAGGCATGCATTTAGCTACTTCAAATTTTAAAATTTTGATTTCCCACCAAAAATTTGTAGTTTAAAATTTTGAATTTTTAATTTATGGTTAGGAATTGTAGTGGTCTAAATTTTTTTTGTATAACTTGTGAATAGGTTTTAAGTTTGTTGATAGAACCATTAAATTAATCCCAAGGTTCTAAGGTGACATATGTTTCAAAAGTCATTTCTAATGTTTTTGTCACCTTTCAAAAAGGTAAAATAACATAGACAACTTCCCCAGGAAATGACAAAAATAGTTATCTTGATATAAAAGGGATGGATTTCGAATTTTAGGTAGTTATTATATGTTATTGGAAGGAATAATTGAAAGAAAGAAGAAGAAAAAGAGAGCCCTATTCTAGGAAAACATAGACACTATTATGAACTACCATTATTGACTGTTGATAATATTTTGATAAAAGTTAATAATGAAGAACTAATAAGTATTGTTCTCTGATCAATATTAAGGATATAGTAAATTTATTATGTCTATACTTTTAGGAATTGATAATGTATTCATCTATTGCCCATGATCACTTATAGGTAGACCTTACTTTTAGTGAGTTTTAATTATATTGTAGACTGTATGTTATCTTTTGTTGTTCATGATAAGAACTCAACATTAGACTAATCAAAAGGAGGAATTATTGATTGAATTTTATGGATTTTATTTTAATAATGAATTAAACTTTCCTTTGTGGTTATAAAACTAAGTGAACATACCCTTATCTTTATTAACTATTCTTTAGATTATGAGCCTCTTTTCTAAGTGGGTGCTAATTGATTAAATTATCTAGGTAATTTCAAGGCCTTTACAGAGTTTGGGATGATACTCATAGTTTTAATCTCAAGGAAAATGATAATAGAAATTTAAAATTCTAGTGAACTTGTTTGAAACCCTAACTATTGTGATAGATTTTATATGAGTGTCTAATGTGCATGAGCTCTAATACAAGGAAAGAATTGAAAATCAAGGTTTCAAGTATTAAGGAAGTGTATACATGTTTTTTTAATGTTTTTAATGGTTTATTGAACTCTATTTTACCTTATCATATGAATTGTTTAATCTTTAGCAAAATATAGACTTGAAGGTGTGCTTGTGCATGAATAGTCAATGGTGTTTCGAGATGAAAATCATAGTAAGGAGGTAGTTTGAAGACTCCAATTGATTTTAAATTGAGTATAAGGTCAATATATAGATATAAAGAAAATTAGGATGCTTGAAACCACTTAAAATGTTTCCACATGAAAAATTTATGCTCTTTGATACCTTGACTATCTTCTTGACTGAATATAAATAAATTGTGAATCGATCTAGTATAAATAATTGTGAGTCAATTATATATTCATTAATATGGGATGGTTTAATTTTATCAATTTAATTGACTTAGTTTAATTATCACATGATTATACATGCTATGTTTGTTTATAAATATGTTATTTTGAGTTGACTGATTATACAAGTTATAGTTGTTTATGAATATATTATAATAAGTTAACTATGTAATTATGAATGGTCATGGTTTCATATTCATATCTGGTTTGAGTGAATTAAATCATAGGTATATTATAATAAATAACTAGGTTTACAAAATAAGACTGAGTTAAAAGATAAAGTGTAGTTTGTTATATAGAATTAGTGATTATTATTTATAATAAATTTCTTTGAATGGGACTATTTTCTATTTCATCTTGAAAAATATAACCATAGATGAGAATAGCGTTAGAGAAATAAATGTTTGTTAAATTATTTCCTTATTTTAACTATCTATGTGTAATATGGTTAAATAAATGTTTGATTGATGTTTAGTAGACTATATTAAACTTTTGGGTTAAATTAAGGTTATATTTCTTAAGTAGGTAACTTGGGATACGAGAATAACTTGAACATATATACATACATATATGTAATTATAGATTATACATAAAAATTGATATATATTATTTATTAATAGCTCACACACACACACACACACACACACACACACACACACACACACACACACACACACACACACACACACACACACACACACACACACAGACACACACACACAATTTAACACTTACATATTATACACATAGTTAATATATATAAATGTATGTCCATTTATATGTATATATTATGCCATTTCAAAATCAATAGCTAAGGATTTTAAATTTATCTAGATATAAGTAGACATATTTGATATACATGTTTATGTGGATAATTTGGGTTGTAAGTAGACATTTGTTTATAATTGGATATATTTACTCATATTCAAATTGGGATTTGTATCATTAATTTATAATATGATGTTCAGTTATAGATTATAAGGAAATTAATTAATAACTTATTAGAATAATAAATGTTGTATTTATTATTGTTGATTTGCTTATAATTTATTGATAATTTCATAAATTGTAATATTTTTAACTATAATACTTTTGAACATGGGATGTTTGCATGGAATTGGTAAATTCTTAAATATTATGATGATCATTAGAAAATACTTATATGTGTAATATTACCTTAATATAATATGGACTTAGGGTTGTATTGAAACTTAAAAAATATTTTGGTGATAATAAGTTATTATTTAAACATGAGATCATTTCAAATATTTCTTGTATTTAATAACTATGGTATTAAATGCTCATATATGAAAAATCCATGGAATTCTTATATATTGATTATTTATTAACTTGGTATTAATGACATGAATGATTATTATTGTGAGATGGTTCTCATGCATATATTTAGAGTAATTAATATATAGATTAAATGAAATCTAATTGATTATGTGTGTGATTATGATTGATCTAATGGATCATTAAACTATATGAAAACTTTGGCCAAAGTAATGTTTATAGTTAAACATTATCATTTCACCTATTTGATTATATGAATGTATGCATGATGTCATGTAAGAAGAGAATTATTTATGATATGTTTCATGTTTTTAGAATCTTACAACATATGGGTTTTAGTTGACTTTTCGATATCTATACCATTAACATCTCTTCATCTATAAAGGGGGAACATTCCCTAGTTGGGAATTATGTAGGGTATGTATGTTATATGGTTACTATGGAAAATAAATATAATTATGCTCTCCTTATCCTCCACTAGTAAGTTGATAGAGAATTTTAGTCATGATTTTAGTTTGTATACATATAATGAGTTTATGGACATGCATTTGTTATGTGGAATTGTTGTCACTAAATTTTGCACCCTTGGAGAGATAGTTCAATCCTTCTCCAAATTTATTGGAACATGGGATTACAAATAGGCCTTAGGGTTTCCTTTGTCAAGGGTAAACCTCTAGATTGAATGGCTAGCTCCCTATATTTTTCTTGATTGCTCATCACCTATACTACTAGCTCATTTAGATGAAAAGGGAAAACTAATACATAAAGTAACCTACTCTAATGAGATTATAAACCAATTATAACCTAAATTATAAAAACCAATTGAAATTAAACTTCAAACAAAATCCTAACCTACACATATGCTAATCCAAATATACATCTTACATTAGTAATTCTCTTGGAGGTTTTTGAAGCAAACATGAGCTAGAAGGACTAAACACAAGGTCATGACATAACAATAGTGAAGAGATAAATCACTAAACTCATGAAAAAATTCATTATAACACGTCAATACACATACAAAAGACTTTTAGAGCTGAATATGAATGCAAACAAGGATAACATGCCAAGGAAAAGAGTCTATCAATTAGAAAGATCAACTAGTCCAACATACACATTGAAACTAATCATGAAAAAGGTAAACTAAATAATTATATATTTATAAAAAATATGAAAATGAGTAGGGATTATCCATACTCAGTTGGAGGATACAAACTTAGCCAAAAGTGGTTGTTTATATAGAGACAGTAAAAGAGAGGAGAAGGGCATAGGAGAAAGATAATAGACAAGTGTCAATATGAGTTAAAAATAAGAGAGGAGTTAGGTAAAAACATAAAAAAATACTGAGGTTCCATGTGTATCTCCTTTTAATATGATCTAACCCTCCAAGTGGTGTGGGGTTTGAAATTCTTCTTTGATACCTTGACTATCTTCTTGACATTTTGAAGGAAAAGTGGCCTTCTTGATGGTAATATTAGTTTCATATACCTATTTTATATAATCTTAACACATCTCAACTAACCCCATCAGGTTCTCTTTGACACATCACCTCTTTTTATTGTAAGGTGTCTAGAGGACTCTTCATTCCCTTAGGCCTATTTTGCACACACATCTCAAAACTTAGATTTCTCTTCTTTAGCTCATATAAAATTCATGGATGACCTATTAATGTCATATTATACATGATATAATTTATTTTTAGGTCTCAAAATATCCTCAAAAAGTCACTCTCTAGCAAAATCCCCAAATAGGCCTCATTTCTTATAACCCTAAAATCATACAAACCTCCTAGTTTATAGATGTTTATGAATAGTGTTGAAAATTTGAGGGAATATTATAGTACCTAGTATGTCCTTACATCTCTGGGTTTAATTTCATGATCTGAGAGTGAGTAGAGATATCTCTTTTTGACCTTTATTTCTTTTAACTAGGACTCAACTAGACACCCCTACCAAAAAAGTGATAAATGCTTTTAGAGACTCACCACTCATTCCAAAACCCAAAAAATTTGTGATTAACTTAGAAAATATACTCCCCATTCTCCATTCAAAATTTAAATATTTGGTAACTTGTACGAACCTATAAAATAGAAAAAATAGTCATTTTAGTACTATTATATATATTTCTATATAATATTGTATCAGCCAATGGCATGGTATGTTGATTAAGGGATTATTAAACATGTTATATGTGGTTTTGAATTTTTTTATTCATCTGGATGCATGAAATGTCATTTCTCTCTCATTGGGAGCTTATGGCTCTATTAGGCAACATAAAAGTGCTTCAAAATTTTAAGGTTGATTCATAAATCCTAGCACCTAAATAATCCAAAAAATTATAAGAAATTCAAGTTCACTAGGGTGGTCATCTTCACATAATATCCGAATTTCACATGTATAATATTTGATTTGTACCAAGCAAAAGAAAATTACCTTTCCAATTGAAAATAAGCATTTTGTGATGTCTAAGAGTAAATTCAATTAGTGAAAGGCATCCTAAAGTCATTATAAGTTAAAATGACCTTCATGAGGTCTATGATACCTCCCTCTACCTCTACCAATGTCTATCTTGTCACCTTTCTTCATAAGGTCTTTGCTACATCTCAATGTTCTAGGAATAGGGTTTGCAAACCAAATTGATAGTCATACCCTAATGGACTATTTTCATCCATTTCATTCATTTTTGGAGTTTTGAAGCATTATAAAATGTTTATATATTTTATCAAAAATATCTTTAGGGTTTTCTAAGTCTTCAACTAACTTCCAACTAGCATCCTCTTAATTGACTACCTAAACAAGATATGTGTATATAGTTTGGATTATACTTGACTAAGTAGGGTTGTCAATTTATGTTTATTTCACTTATTGATTATGTCTAAGGTTTTCATGAAATAATATTTATTACCCTATTTCAATCACCTTCCATATATTTACTCTCGTCAAATCTCTTAAATATCCTTTAGA
The DNA here is from genome assembly GCA_037957365.1 of Torreya grandis. Classification (NCBI taxonomy): domain Eukaryota; kingdom Viridiplantae; phylum Streptophyta; class Pinopsida; order Cupressales; family Taxaceae; genus Torreya; species Torreya grandis. The sequence goes on from JARHVA010008845.1 coordinate 395,043, forward strand.
CCTCAAACAAGCATAACCTTCTTTAAAAAGACACAGTCGTGTGTGTGCACTTAGGTCCTTTTGAGACCCATGTTTGGTCTCTTTCCTTCCATAATATTATATTATAACTCCTTAATATTCAATTAATTTTTAAATTTTAATTCATTACCATGTTTAAAAACTCACACAAACACCATTTCCTCAAGTTTCTAAGTGTTCATCTCTCCAAACAAACCTACAATAGACTATTTACCTATGTCTTGTTCATTTATAATGGTCTATAACTTGGTTCTTTAGGAGATATATTTTCCAATTATAGATATCCTTAATCTCTTTTCATGATAAGGATCAAATTATTACCTATTTAATACCTTGAACTCTATGCTTCTATCACTGCCTCAAGATAGTCTTAAGACTATGGGCTATAGGTGGTCCTTCGGAGAGCTCTGACTGTGTATGATTTTCATGAATTTATTTATCACCTTTCCACCATGAAAATGAATTTTTATTATTATAATTGATTTATTGAGGTCCTTTTCAATTATTTTAACTCTAAACATCATAAAAATCTCTTTTCAAGGTCCATTCCCTTAGCTAGATTATTATAAGTGTCATTTCTAGAATCTAAATTTACATATGATTTCAATGTTTCTTATGTTTCCAAGACCAATATATAAACCCTTTAGTAGATATTTTATCATATTATCATGATTTATTAAGACCTCCTTAATGCTCTAAAGTTAAATCTCCAATCAAACTTACTATTTCAAAACTAATTCTCTCATAGAAAGTTGTAGGTGACAATTTGGGACAATTTGACTATGTATACATTCTTGAAGTTGATATTTATTTATAAATTCAATATTAAAAAATTTCAAAGGCTATAATTTTATGTTTCTTTTACCTTGAAACTTTCTCAATGCCTTGAGGATTCAAAACCTTATCAACTTATTTGTTAAAAATAAGTTTGAACATGCCTGATGATGATTGTAAGGGGTAGTCTAAGTTCGTAGTCTTAAACTAGGCCCTTCCACTACAATATGATTATATAAACGTGATCCAACTCATGGAAATTTCCTCCCATTTAATTCTTGTTTCAAATATCCCTTTCAAAGTATTTTTTTACCCTCTACATTCAATTTTCCTCCTAAAATCCTATGGGTGATTATCCTACTATTTGAATAAATTTAGTCTTGAATTAACCTCCTTAAAATACATTAAAAAATCTTAATAGTAGATATTCATTTTAATACGTCTCTCTTCATTATCTTAAATCTCTATATAGCACTCTTAAGGTATCTTAAACCTCTGCACTTACTGTCAACACATAAACAATCTATAGGTGTATCTTATTAGGCATTGTCATTCAACCAACACTTAGTTATAGGTGTCTTATAAAGTCTCATTATTTTCTACTCCTTTCTCAACTTGATATATCACCATACTTGTGTTCCTATATGACCTTCAAACCATATTGATCCCATTGAATTTCTTTGAGTTACAGATTTATAGGCTACATAGGGTGAGGACTATAATCTTGTGTTTGAAGTTAAGAAAATTAAAAATGTTACTATTAGGATCAAATACCATTGTTTATATTACATCAACATATCAAACATGAAGTAAAATATCCAAATTATTAGAAACATGTACTTGAAAACACTCAAATTAACTCAACTACTATGCAAGCACATAAAACATAGTCCATAAAATTAAATGAAGGTGTGACCTCCTTAGAACTTGTATAAAATGTTTAGTTGATCAATAATATATGAATAAAATGAAATGAGATTATAATATCGTGAATAACCACTCAAATGCATCAAACCACTTGAAAATCTCAAAAAAAAAAAAAAAAAAAAAAATCTAGTTATTTATAGATAATGCACAAAATATATTTACTTACAAAAGGACCATCAACATGTGACACCATGATTAATTAATGTGTGTGAGGCATCTACATACATATGATAACCAATTACAAATAGTTTCATTTGTTTATGAATTCACATTTTGCACTATAGTTACACCAAACTTAGCTTGTGGGGTTTTAAGCCTTCAAAAATTAGTCTAGAATCTTAGAGATTATTCATAAACATAAGAACACCAATCTATAAAAAAATTTAAAAAATTATAATCCCATATAGTTATCAAACTTTGGTAAAAAATAATCCCCCAACTCTACCTTTACAGCCTATATGATATGATTGAAATTGGCCATCACTAGCTTATGAATAGGATAATTCTAGAAAGAAAGATATTTATGCAATTTTGGAGCTCCAAAATTCTTACCAAGATTTTTTATGACCTTTATAAGCTCAAATGACACTCTTAAACTATTTTAACTTTCACATGACTTCAAAAAGTCCATACAACTTCTCTAACTTCTTAAATTGGCATTGAAATGTAAGATTATGAATTTGTTCTAATTATTTGATAGATGTGGAAGTTGTGTAAATAATCCAAGGACCTTGGAAGGTGTGTTTTATATATTTTTCACTTATGTAAATTTTTCACATATAAATTTTAGCCAAAATCACCCTTTTCACTCATTTTCACCACCTTCAAGCTATAAAATGAACATTAAGCATTCCAAACATTCATCATATGTTATCAAAATATGTATAAGACATAAAATGACATTAATAAACCCCTAATCACCTATGACCCAACTTGAACCCTGGACCACTATATGACCACAACATTAAATTAACTTCCCCAAACTAACCTTAAACAATGCTAACAAGGTTAAATGAAGATTCTTAGGGACCATATAAGGTATGATATGACCACACAACAATAATATGAAATTTTAAACATATAGAGGGTGAAAATTTTGACTTAGGGTCAGATTTGGTCAATAGGAACATTTTATTTATTTATATACACTCTGTTGTAAATTTTTTTTTACTATTATACTTAATAAACAATAGTTTAGCTACTCTTATTGTATAAGTTTTAGCAGTTGGATGAGTTATTATCTAGCATATGTACTTATGTGATGAATTTAATTTGTAAATTTTTTTAATGTGATGATTTGATCATTATCTAAATTAATCTTGACTAGTTTTTATGTAAGATGCATTTATTTAAATATCAATTAACTAATCTTATTGGGAATAATCTAATTTGATTATTAAGGTAATGTTTTAAAAATAATTACCATTTTTTGAGTTAAACCCAATGGGGTTATAATATATTCTAACTTATAAAATCCAATAACCTCAAATTACTTATATCTAATATTTTTCTCTCACCCTCAATGAAATCAACCATGATATTAAATTATATCAATTCCATATTTTTTATAGAATTTCCTACACTAATTTAACTTTATCAACTCATTTTAAAACCTCAAGAAAACATTGAAAATCATTAAGGTTTAATTAAGCCTTAGAGAAAACCCTCTACATAACACATTTCACTATCACCAGATAATATGTATATTTTTTTAATTTACCATGTCCCTTTTCTAGGTCTTCACTATTATTTAAATACTAGTTGTACTAAATATATATTTTATCATAGGCACCATCCCTAAGGTAATTAACAAGATGAAGATTTTTTATTTTTCAATTTCAAAAAATATTACATTATATGCGTTTGTGGAATTTATTTCAGTATCTTCTCTCTTTCTATGCATTAACAAGATAAATAGTTTTTTATTTACATTTTACATAAAGATTACATTAAATGTGTCCATGTAATTCAATTATCCTCTCCTCTCTATTATACTTGATGACCCTTTTGATATTCTTGTTCTCATAATTCAGAATTACCTTTAGTTGATTGTTGATAACCATTTCAATATTTTTGGATTTTATCATCTCACACTATAGTTTTCACTAAATTTTTCACCATTAGATAGTTATTTCAATCCTACTCCAATTTAATGAAATTATAATATTACCCCTAGACATGGGGGCTTTCTAAAGTGGGGGTAAACCTCTAGTTAATAGGGCTAGCTCCCTAGATTTGTCTTGATTGTCCTTTCACTAACTAGTTGGTGTATGGAAAGGGATTAGAAATTATCCAATTTCAATAAAAATATAAAAAATGTGTGATACACCATAATTTTTGATCTAATACTATCCTATACTTACACTTAAAAGAGGTACAACTACATACTAGTCTATGCTTCAAGAGAGATCTTCTTACATAAATATTTCAACCTATAGACTATGTAAGCATAGAAGATAATATGAGAAATTAAAATTAATGATAATACACTAATTAAAATACAAAATTATTAGCTCAAATACCACACTTAAATGTACTCTAAGTGACCTATAAGAAGATAATGTATTTGTACCTAGGTGTACACAAGTAGGACAAGATGCATGGACAAGAAATTTTCTCACTAGCATCTATCAACAAATCATTCAACATAATAAAATATAAACATGGAAATATTTAATTAGTTTTTAATTTATTTATTAATTATAAATATATGTGATAAAAATATCAGGTCTTTTCCTACCTTTCTTGTGTATTCCTTTACAATACCAAAACTAGGCATACTTATAGTACCAATGAGAGAAAGATAGGAATCCCATACCAAAAATGGAATATTAGGGGGTTAAAAGAATAGATAAGATATTATTGGATTCAAAAAAGTTATGATAAATCATATAAATTATTTAACAAGTGTCATTTGATCTCCAAATATTTTGCAAACTGCATTCAAGTTAGAAGGAATCGGTCCTTGAGGAGTTCATAAGTGTTCTTGAAAATTGATTTGATCTCTTATGGGAAGATTATTAATTTATATTAAAATTGAATGAATATACATGTAAAATTTTATATTTAAACCTCACCAAGGTGTATGCATTATTATCTTCTCTTTAAATAGGCTTTTTTGGAAGATGGAGTTAACTTAACTCACAAGGTGCAGCCTATCTTCCTGGGTAGCGAAGAGATCATCTGATTCTTGTCATAGAGTTTGTAATTGATCACTCTGAGCTTGAAATATTATATTATCACCTCATTAGGGTTATAAATTCTCCAATTTACACCTTATAAATCTTTCCATGCTTCTCAAAAAGTCACTTCAACATTGGTTGTCTAGTATTAGTTGGTAGCTAGGTCTAGTTGCACATGTTAGTTTTTTGAATGGCCATGAAAACTAAATGGAACCATATAAAAAGGCTTAATATCATGTTATTATACCAAATAATAACTTAATTATATGTATAATGACTTTAAGTCATCATAACCTATTGTTCTTACCAAACTAGGTAGCTAGGTCTCTCATTCCTAGTAGACCTCAAATTGTCTTCTTTGTGTAGACCTAGAGTAATAGTTTCATTATAAAATGAAACGAATTTGTAACCTAATAAGTTAGAAATAATCCCATGGTACCTCTCACAATTATATTAATGCATTCATCCATTTTTTTACCCCTTAATCTCATCAAAACTAGCAAAAAAAAAGGAATTTAGTGTGTTCATACATATGGCATCACTATCTAATTTCATGGTGAGAAGCCTCACATATCTATTTACAAGATTCAAGTGTTTTTAGGGATGAAAAAATTCATTTGAAACTATTATAAGGTAAATATACCATATCACATTTCATGAGTCCATAAAATGGTTCATTATATCCATAAAATAACATCTTTTTTCTTGCATATGAAGTGGATCTAAATGTAGTTTTAAAACTTATAGTTTATTTAGAATGAAATAGTAAGTATATATCATTGTTATATCTTTAGAATTCCTTTTTATCTATTGGTTAGATATTTCTAATTATTATTAGGAAAAAGATATTAATAAGTGTATATACAGTTCATAATATGCTAATAATGATTCAAAATATAAAGAGTAACCATGTTGCAGTCTTCTATAACAAGATCTAATATTTTGGTCAAGATATAGGCTCCTACAGGATTGTTATAGAATCCCACAATAGCTTTGGATTATAATATGCTTGTTACAATAGCTTTGGATTAAAATAGGTTTTTTATAGTAGCTAAATATTATAATATCCTTGTTACAAACCAGTTACAAATTACAATAGGCTTGTTATGGACCATCTATAGATTACATCAAACTAGCTATGGATTTCACCAAGCTTGCTACAAATTTCACCAGGCTTGCTATGGATTTCAACATATTTTCTTCAAACTTCAAGAAAACTGCTATAAACTTGTTTGGGAAGTATTTTTAAGAGTATTTCAATGTTCTAACTATCACAAAGAATTATTTCCATTTATATTTTTTTTCTATATATAGATTTCTATGTATAGACTTTCCATTTGTAGATTTTATTCAAATATAGATTTATGTAATGTCATTTCTAATAATTCACTCTATCCATATTTGGTGGAGATTAAGATTAGTCAGTAATAGATTTATTTATTAAAATAAATCTCTCTCCATATTTTGTAGAGATTGAGATTTGATAGAGTATCTCAGATGTTATTACCAAATAAAGGCATTGGATGGAAGCATGAAATTATAAATGCAACCTTCCACACCCAAATTAATTCATTCAATTAATGAATACATTTATTCTTTCTATTATTGTAATCAGTCCATTCTAAATAAATTTGCTTCCAAGGAATGAGTTGGCCACTCATTCCAAGGAAGATAGATCAATGTATTTAATTTATTTAATGTTTATTTATTTATTTTATAATTCTTCTCTTTGTCGTAAATTACTATTTTATTTATTTATTGTTGTAAACATTTCCTTTGTATAATTTTTTAAAAACCTACAAGTATTTTATGTGTTTTCATTTATTTTAGGAATTTACTTTTATGAAAGTGTGATTTATATTTTGTGTGTTTTAATTTCATGTAATTATGCTTTTAAATTTTGGCAAGAGTGATTTTAAATTCTAGAAAGTTTGATTTTCAATTCTTGAAAATGAACCATTTTCCAAAGGCCTCTTTCTCAGTTTGCATAAAACCTTTAGGCACTAGCCCTATATTAAAAATATTAACCAGAGGGTATTGACGACACCCATCAACATTCACCTAAGGCTTTTATTAGGGTTTAAGACCTATTTGGGGTCTTAACATCATTCATAAATCACTGACCACTAATTAACCTCATTCCACTTGTATAACCTTATTGACTACCCCCCACATATTTCACATAGATTGGCTTCCCATGCAAAGCATGAGATATGGTGTGAATGTGTGAAGTTCCTCCTTTGGTAACATACTTAGATTTTTTGAATTCAGGAGAGGTCTAATTTGGGTTTTGGGACTCAAAACTCAATCTCATTGATGGGAGAGATTCATAAACCTCCAAAAAATATATTCTTCATTATTATACATGATTTTTCAATTATTATTAATCCAATGTATGCATTTGATGTACTGGTCAAGGGGCATGTGGTTTAATGCATGTCACCTCCTTTCGAGCCCTCAAGGAAATTTGGATTGAAATTTGAGGTTTGTAAAACTTGAAAGTGTATTGAGACCTTAATTTTTTACATGTATTACCTCAAGGTCCCTCCATGGGATTTGACATACTTATTTTGTGTTTTGGGTTCAAACAGATGCCTTGGTCTCAAGACTATCCCTTACCAATGGAGTTGTTCATACCTGAATGTTTACCACAGGTATCCAAAGTGTTTAGTGAATACTTCTCATTTTAAAATTTGTAGAAGTTATTACATGAGTTATGGGTTGTGGTAATCCTATTATCTATTGGTATAATAGAGGAAGAACAAGTGACTATTTTAGAATATTTATATTAAGTGGTGGTTGGGAGCCACCATGGCCAAATAGCAAAACTATGTAGAATGTGTATTAATTATACAAAAAAAATTAATTTTGATCAAGAACATGTTGAGGTAAACATACCCCCATTTTTGTAAAATTAGGATCCTTGAGATATTTTAAATCTTAGCCCTAAAAACATGTCATCTTTTGAATATTATTAGAATTTAAAGATCATCTAGTTTTTATAGGATTAGCTTATTGAGTTATGTTTTGCTTTAAGCTTTCCTAACATTTTTAATGATTGGTCTTCATGTCTTTAAGTTATAGGTTTTATGGAGCCATTACTTGTAGATTAATGATCTAAAATGTTGGCATAAACCCTTGGTTCAAGTTTGAATTTGAATTTGGTGAGAGCAAATTGGTAGGAATACTTTAAAACTTGTTTTGGACTTAAGCCATATTTTAATTGTAAGTCTTGGTCATATTTTTTAACACAACCAAACCTTATCCTAATAATATATTCCTTGGTCCCTCTTTATTTTTTTCCTCTTATGTTTCCTATATCTCCAACATGGTTCAATATTATGTTGGTAGGGTCCTCTTTATTTTTTAACATCTTCTAATTTTATGCCAAGGGTCCATTTTGATTGACCTTGAAGAATCCATTTTATGTCATGATCCTATTTGTTATATATCGAGCCTAAAGCCCTGATCATTTTTATTAACATAAATAATACCTTAGTCTTAATACTTTAGCCTATGTTTTTATCTCCCGAGCCCAATACTCATGTTTATATGATCTTTTTGTGTTTAATTCATGGTTACTTTTGTTATTTCCTAATTATTCTATGTCTATATGTTAAGGCCTATTCATATTTATTAATACAAATGAAACCTTATCATAAGTGATTTAGCCTAAGTATTATTTCATCTTGAGTCTCACTTAAAAATCATGCATATTGTAGAATCTGACAATCCACACTACCTCATGGACTTTTGATCCAATATAGTGAGAAAATATTGATAGAATTCAATAATTAGTCCTCTGACCAATCATGTTCGAGCACTCGGATCATGATCAATGGTTCTCACTTCATCATGGGTTGAATATCAAACAAAGTGAGCATATTATTGAAAATTTAAAGCCTCAAAAGGCCCATAGAATTACCACATGGCATTCCCACATTTGAATATTAAAAGCAAAGGGTCCTTCATGTAATTAGGGACCAATCATGAGCAATCTCATAGATCATGATCAAATGGATCTCAATTCATCATGCTTATTTATCCAATGGAGTGAGTTGAGTTTGAGATCCTATGAATCCCTGTAGAAGTACCAAGTGGCATGCTCACATTGGAACATAGGAGTGTGATGAGCTTAAATTTGACATTCACACAATCATCATTTGATGTCTGTGAGGATGTATTAACATCCACGTCATCGTCAATTTTAAGCCCATCAAAACTAAGAGATTTTATAGCATAAGTTAGACATTTATATGACCATCATTTGATGTTCACGAGTATGTATTTTATGTCTACGAGACCATAAATTTTAATCTAGTGAATTATTTTTCCCAAGACTAGGATGGACTCCAAAATGTTGCTAAAAGGCTCATGATTTTCCTTGTAAATGAATAAAAGCCCTCGAAGGATGATTAAACACTTGAAATATTTGAACTAAAAATATTGAAATGGTCTCATAAGTCTAAATATTTACAAAAAGGAATTTATTTTAAGTCTTTATCCTAAGTTCACCATTGCATTTGTTTAAATGTCAAGAACCTTAGGCTAAAGACTTATACTAATTCTTATTTTAAAAAGGGTATTTGTGGCATGAAACTTAGCCCAAATGCTTTTATCCAAAGATCTTATTTTTTATTAATATAAGAAATCTTTATGTCTAAAATTTAACATTTTGATCCTTACATCATTTTGACCCCCTCGAGTCTATTTTAAGATATTAACATAAGTATTTTATCCTGAAGTATGCATGGTGTTTATTAAACACAATATAAATTTTGGCTTAAAATATTTAGCCATGGTCCCTTTTTTATAAATCCCAAAAAAATAGGCATAAAAACTTTAGCCTAAATTTTATTTCACATTTAATAAACATGTAATAAACCTTAGCCTAAGGTATTTGAAGCTAAGTCCCCACCTAAGTATTTTGATTTAAAACTTGGCATAAAATACTTTAACCAAAGTCTATTTGTGTTTATTAATATGAAAAAGACTTAGGTAAAAGCTTTTTAGCCTATGTTATTTTATGTCTATACACTAAATTAAATCCCATGCATCTTTATAGATCTTATGGATTATGATTTGTCATGAAAGGATAATCCGATGGCATGAAGACATCGATGAATTTTCAATGAGGTTTTAAGAGCCCGTAGGTCCAATACATGGTGAATACATGTTCAAAGTATGATTGACAAGGATATTAGAGCTTGGAAGGTCCATGGAGGTGTCAAGTGGCATAACCATGGGGTTCAGTACCAAAAATACCAATGACAAGTAAGGGTCTAGATCATAATCAATTGCCCTTGTTGATCCTTCGATCTTGATCCAATGGCGCAAAATAAAAGGGAATTTTTAAATGCCAATGACTAGTGCTTCAAAGGAATTTATGAAAAATGTCATGAAAGGTTCTAGATTGATGCCACATAAGTGATACAAAGTCAAAAAATGGAAAAATAGGAGATCTTGTGTGCCTAAGAATGAAAAAATATAAAGGCAAAGGTCCAAATAAACTCAAATTAGTTACAATGAATTTAAAAGAAGTTCAATTGTGTTTTTATCATGAAAGAGCTAACTAGAGACCAATTAAAATCCAATTATGAATGATTTGTAAGTTCAAAAGCCATGGCAGCTCACAAAAAATAATTGAGAGATGAGATAGAGTTGTAAATGTCTATAGACAATGAAGGAAATGTTTTTAAAGATACTAAACTAAACACTACAAACCTAAACAATGGTAACAAAAATTGGTCCAAGCTCTTCTAGACCATAGAAGAGATGAAGCCCATTATTGAGGAGTAGAGGATTGTTGTTGTTAATAGGAGATATTATGACCTGATTTCTATTAAAATGGTTGACCTCCACCATGTTGCTACCAAACCATAGATACTCCATTACATTGACATCCTTGCTCCAATTTTTATTGATTATGGAATTAATGATGATTATATTATCCATGAGGGAAGGTCTAGGAGAGTTGCTTACATTGTCCCATTAGCCTTTAAGAGGTATTATAAACTAGCACATTCCCATGTGGTTTTTCACACAATAATTGAATGGACCAAAAATAATGACTTAGATACCATCCTCAAGCCATGGTTTCCATAAGGGAACCATATATTATATGACTTTGAGGGAAGGATCCTAATTGTTTAGTTTAGAGAAAGAATTAGGGTAATAATTACCTTATTAAATAGAATATTTAGAGCCCTTACAACCACATATATCAATAAAATTTAGGTGTCATATGGTTACTTTATAGTGGAGAAAGATCTCATTATTTAAATTGGGGATATGATTAGTATCCACCTAGTGAAATAATTTAGTGCAATAAAGAGGAAGACTAAAAAATAGTTCTTCATGATGTATTATTTGATAGATGGCTTGCTAGCCTCCACCAAGGTCCCCAACATCAAAAACTTATCTCTTGATGTTAGAACCACCATCTCCCACCACTACTCAAAGATGCACATATTTTATTATAGACACCACATGCAATTCATCTATGACTATATCTATCCTATTTTTGTATAAGTGATTATAAGGTCTTTGATGCCTAGGGTTAGCCCTTAGATTAAAAAATATGTGGAGTTGATGGGAGATATATAGTTTTACACAAATTGCATTATAATCAAAATTGAAGGAATTATAACCCAACCCTATAGGTTAACAATTTATGTTCCTAACAAGTTAGACAAATAGAAAATTACATCCTAAATACTTAATGGTGTTGATGGAGTCTCTAAGGAGAAAATGAAGGGTCTCATCCACCCTTTTCCTTTGATAATTAGAAGAAAATTTTTGTAGGATTCAAAGTAGGTAGACATCATGGAAACACATAAGGAGTCCTTTATGTTTCAATTAGATGACCTTAGGCATTGGTATCCTAAGAATGTAGTGGGCCTATATCTGAAGAATAAACAATTTCCCAAGTCAATCTACGAGCATCAATTGGTTCCTTATGACACCCTCCACATTGAGGCCCATAATTTTGAGGAAGTATTGGCCATATTATATAAAACTAACCTCAATATTGTGCATAGATTGACTAATGATGACAAACCACTAGGGGAGATATGGCAAATGCATCCTCTTCAAGATCATTTACTACCCAAACCTTCCAAGCCACCTTAGACATAATCCCAAATAGAAGTACCACAACCCCCAACACAATTTGTATAAGGAATAGATAAGGAGAAGTTAGAGGAGAGACTTGATGAGGGACGTTCATCCTCTACTCTCCCTCAAAGACCTACTTCCCTTATTAAACACTTAGATATGATTTCCCTTGAGCCTGATGAAACAATAGAGGATACACTCAAGGCCCTTGTTGAAGCATATGGTTTTGTGGAAGAAAAAGAATAGGCTAAAGAATAATAGGCTCAATAAAAGGAGTCTGAGTAGGAAGATAAAGGGAGGGAAGTTACCCTAGACCTAATCCTAGTGGCACAACCAAAGAAGAGAAAAGCAAAACTAGAAATTGTCCCTGTTGGATAGAAATGGACAAAATTGACCCTCATTTATCCCATAAGTGAGATCAATTTGTTTAGTGAGGATTACACCATTCATGGACCAATCATACCTAATTGGTTTATCTATGGGCAATTTTAAAATATCCCTTCCTTGTCCCATTAATGGGCTCTGACCCAATCCACCAATGTTGATGTGCATGAAGAAATCAAGCCATGGATAAGTGGCTTAATGAAATAACAATAAGAGAAAAGAATAGTAATGAATACATGGATAGATGGAAAGAAGATGGATGCTCTAGGAACATCAAGGATCACAAGGGCAGAGGTACTAAAACCTCCAAAATACACATAATCATCTACTATTGTGTAATTCAATCTAGAGATATTTGGATTAGAGAGGGTCACAATAAGAAAGGCCATGGTGGGGACTAAAGAATTTACATTCCAAAAGTTTGAACCTTTTATAGGATTAAATCCAATCAAAGGGAAGCATCCTTGTGAAAAACCTATCTGTGAGGAATATATTAAGAGCCTAATGGAGGCTCATTCATCCTAAGTTGGGGAAGGCAAAAGGGGAATGAAATAGAGGATTCATAATTTGGAGAAGGAAAAGGAAAACTTGGAGACCCAAGCCATTTTATCAGTGCTTGAGGCTATAATAAACATGTTTGAAGCATTTTTTTAATATGTTTGTTCATTAAAATCAATAAATCTAAGAAAATATGCATTGATCTAACAAAGTGAGGTGGCTAAAGGATTCATAATAGAGTGGCAGAATTTCAAGGAAAAAATAAGAGATTACTAACATACTAATTAGGAATAAGATTGCTAAGTTCAAAATCATTAACCTAGGGCACCTAAATGATATACTAGGGATAATTGTAGATAAGATCTATAGCTTAAGTGCTTGGTCATTAGGCTTGGATAGACTTCTTAGTGATGAAGAAGAGATGATTGCCTACATTAAGAAAATACATCGCACCATGTTGGCAAATCTTACAAAGACTATATCATTAGGAATTATTTATGATGTAGATTATAAACATAGAGTCACTTTTGTGATGAAGGAAGTAAAGGGAAAAAGCTAGGGTAAATTAGGCACTGATAATAGAAAAATTTTGGCCATGATCTTCACTATTGTAGAAGCTAGAAGCATCAAAGAAGTTATGGCAAGGGATGATAGGGATTTTGAGGACCTAGATAACCAAGAAGATGTCTTGCTCCTAAATCTAACTATAGATCAAGAGCTTGTCAAAGAACAAAATCAAAGGGATATAGAACTTTTACAAGAGTAATAAGGAGACCCTTCAATAAAGGGTCAACCAATTAATTAATATTCCTTTTTATAAAAACATTGTAATATTTGAAATAGGAATATTTTTTTTTAAAGGCATATGTTATTCTGTTAGCGTATTTGCCTCTAGGTTAGTCTAGTTTTAAAAATAAAATGGATTCTCAAACTTTTTGAAGAAGGATAACTATCCTTATCTTTTGTACATTTTGTATTTGTAACTAATTGGTATATTTCCTTGTCTTTTTATAAAAGGCATGTATTACCACCTTGTAAAGAGAGAGAGTTTCAAGAAAAAAATTATATACTTGGATTAATTAATACAATCAACTAATTCTACAAAGATTGTCCAAATTTGATGTGTCGGTTGTTAATATAGCTTTCTTTCAATTGTTGGTTCTAAGCTCAAATTTGAATGGTTTCATTAATTTTGGGTTTTCATTTATGACCCAGGGTTGCTAATTTGTCCTTGTGCTAGATTAGCTGAAAGATCTTGATTTTTCTTCATTTCATTTGTTTTGTATTAGGATGTGCTTATGATATTTGAGTTAAATAACAATTCTTTAAAGTGAAATCTACTTATTACTTGTATAATTCCATATTATCCTTAGAAATTTGTTTGGTATGTGGTGAAATCTGAGCTTATGCTATTTTACATCATATATTGGTTAAATGTAGGTTCAGTTATAATTAAAACTTTGTCATGATATTTGAGTCAAGGATAAACAATAAGACATTCACTTTCTACCTTATCCTTACCTTTTGTTTCCTTTTTAACCAGATCACTATAGCTTATATTTCACTATAAATATCCATTTAGATTAATCTATCATTTAATTTTTTATTATAATTCATTATAATTAGCAAAGATACTTACAATTTACAAATAATTGGACCATGATGGCTCCCAAGCATCAATTATTATAAATTTTGTGGAACATTCATACATTACTTTGCCTTTATTTCACAATATGTCACATCAAGTTGTCATAACCTACTACTCATACTTTAACTTCCTATAATTCTAAAATGAGAAGTGTTATTGAACACTAAGAACCCTTGTGATACATTTAGAGGCATCAACAAGAGAGCATTCTGTTGGTGCTAGAAGGAGGGCCAATCTCTATGAATTGGTTACATATTTGCTTATCTTAGTCTATTTTGATCTAAGATTAATGTTATCTTTGCACTTTTGAGTAATCCTTTAATTAAAAGTGTAAAGATCATTAAAATTTTTATTCTTTGACCTATCTTTCTACTTCTTTAGTCAAAGATCAAAGTTCTTTGAGGTTGATGCTTGGTTTTCATAAATTTTTCTTAAACTTTGAAAATCCATAGTTTGAGGTTAGGACAATGTGTTTTGATAAAAGTTTTGCATATATTTCATAGATATGATTTTATTTGAGCTTAGAGTTATAAAAATAGATCATATTTACATAATTAGATACATCTTTGAGCTAGTTAAGTTAAAGACTTACATCTTTTACTATTTTTGACATAATGTTTACAAAATGAGATTAATGTGTAGGTTTAATCCTTATTATTTATAAAGAATAACTTGATACATTTTATTTCAAACATGATCTTCAATATTCAATCTATAATTTCCAATGTTTTGAACTAGATCACACACAGAGACAATGGAACCCTTTCTTGAACTTGAGGTTCACAAAAGAGTTGGGCATGATAAAGGTAGATAAAGGAGATCCAAATCATTACCAACTTCACCTCTTCAAGGTACCTTTGATTTCAACCTTCATATATGTATGTCTTGGTTGGGAGACTCTTCAATTAATGTGATAGGAGTGGTACATGATCTCCCACATAACCCTAAAAAGTATTTACCTACATTTAGTCCAACTGATATTGTAACTATT
>JARHVA010008846.1:0-120000 GCA_037957365.1 Torreya grandis
TTAAAGTGATAATTTTAGAATTATTTCATATGCATCTTGATAAAAGTGTAGGATGACCCATTATGTATAGTCTAATTTGATAAAATAGGTTCTATTTGATAGGAGGATGCAGTGAGTAAAGTTAGATAATATCAAAGTTTGTACTTTTATTGAATGAGTGACCTTGTCTAAGGAGCAAGGACAACTAAGTTGGAAGTGTGAAATAGTCAGAGAGAAAAACTAAATTATTTGGAATGATCAATAGGGAATTTTTAAATCAATTATTTGTTTATATGAAGGATTAATCTATATATATGTGAAAGAACAGTAGTCAAAATACTATGGAATCAAGCAAGAGATGTGAGTATAAGAAGTGGTCATAAGTACATTGTTTTAGCAATAAATTTTATTTTATGTGTCTATAGATCACTCAATAATATATGAAAATATATATTTTATAAATACTAATAAATTTATTCAATTTAGTTGCATCATTGTATCTGTCTAAAAATATATTTTCTCAAAAAATAAAACATACTCGAAACTCCTTTGTGTGCCTAAGATGTCATATTTTTTTATTTAATTATAAAAGAAATATTTTTTTTCCATAACAATGGTTAAATGGATGTAAAATTTAAGTTAGGATGTCTTATTGACATTTATCACTATTACACTTGTAAATACATCTAAATTTGGTATTTGACACTTTGACAACATTGATTTTACATACTTTTACATAATTAGACAATGTAAATATATCTCACTCTTGAGAACATTTGTTTTCTCTTAGTATAACATCCATTTTCTTTGCCTCCTTTATCCACTAGACACATTTACTCAAAAAAACTAAGCCTTTACAAGAACATCTTGAGTAATCCTTGACTATATTCTTCATACCACAAATCCTAATTTTCACTCTAAGGACACTATTGGTAAACTCATATATTTTTAGCTATTGTAATTATCTCCACACATTAGCACTATCCAAGGGCTCTAAATGGTTAAATTTCAAACAAAGAAATATATATTAGGTCAGCCTAGCCATGTTTCATTAGTAAGTGTGGTAATAAATTTATGAAGATCCACCTATATATACAAACCATCCTTAAGGTTATTAGACACCTAGGAACATTTAACAAGACCTTGGTTTATCTCTCACTCTATTGGAACATTATTCAAGATGAATAAATACATCTCAAATTTTTAAGGAGTTGACTTTGAGCAATCTAAAAAACCAAATATAAATAAAAAAAGTTCCAAGTTACATGGTTCCAAATGTCAAATATCAAATACATGATTACATTATATTTTTTTTAGAATTTATAGACACTCACCTAAGTGGGAAAATTATGTGTTGAACCTTTGTTAGAGTATTGGAATATAGACAATGCTCAACATTTAGTGGAAGTGTTTGGAATAGTCCAACCCAAAGTAATAACCCATTTTAAGGTATTTTTTTATCAATCATGTACAATTATTATTTTATATCAAATATAAATAAAATATCCATTATCGTACAATATCAAAATAGAAACACGTAGAGATCACAAAATTTATAGACCCTCACTATGTGCAAAGACACTACTAGTAAAACCCTATAAATATCAATTGCCATATGAATTTGAATTTTATGACATTATATAGACTATTTTAGCCCCTCTTTTAGATTTAATAATTTATAAAATCAAATCTTGAGCATTTTTTGGTCTTTTGACATCTTATATGAGTGATAAAATGTCATAATTAGTTAAGTAACTTATCCTTACATTATGTGGTCAATTCTAAATTGAATTTTTGTAATATATATTATCTTATTTTAATTAATTTCATTTCATTTATTTTCATTATTTATATAATTTTAATTAGTGCACAATTTCAATTATTTTATATCTCTTAGGTGTATAATAATCAGAACATTCTGGTGAATCCCAATATTAATATAAAATAAAACCCTAGGTTTCCTTGTACATTACGGTATAATATTTAACCTACATTAGGGTTTCGGTTTCATGTATAAATTATGATTTCCACTTATTTCATAAACAAAATATAAATTTTCATCATTTTCCCTAGTTTTCTTAGTTTTTTCATGTATACATCATATGCCATCTAAGAAGGATAAGACCCCTATACCTATGCAGTGAAGTACTAAATTAAGTAGTATTAAAATTGGCCATATTAATATTCCTTTGACTCAACCACATGTTTTTGTGCCAAATGTATTGGTGAAAATTATTGAATTACATGTTACTTATTATATTGATACAAACACTAATAATGAACATAGGGGTGCATAAATACATTTTGTTAATAATTATATTCCTAAACTTAAAAATTACTATAAAGATAATGTTAAACACAACAATTAATATCTTGGTAAAAATAATATTTATGAGATTAATGGTGTATATCTTGAAAAAGTATAAGCAAATTATAATTATTAAAAAATGAATAATTAAATAATGTGATGACCTAGATCTTATCTTGGGTGTTATTAGAGGCCAAAATGTAAAGAGTGTTAAGGAAACAACACCTAAGGACCATGATATGATACTTTCAATTATACTAACCCACCTTATATAGAATCACATCATGCATTTAGTGTTAAGGAAAATGTTACTACTACTTTTATTTATGACAACACCTATGGTCATACAAGTGATGCCTACATCTAATATATATACTATGTGGTCACCAAACTTTACTCCCCATATATCTATGAGTATACCTATACATGATACTACATATTATGTTCCATATAGGTATATAAATCATGTTGTGTGATATATTTTCAATCCATATAATATGGCTGCCTATCCTACCAACCAAAAATTTATCCAACAAATTTTAGATATTCAAGCCAAGTTTATTTAGATGAAACATTGTTCTAATAGAGTGGGTCATATAAAAAATATCAAGAATTATCACATAATAATTATACCCCACATGTTTCAAACTATCCCTTGCATATATGGTTGGTATCACCTAAGATTGAACTATTCAATGTTAAATATGATTAAGAGAAAACATATTAGATACATCCATACAACATGTTTATATTATGCAGTTAATGATAGTTTACTAATAAAGGTTTTTTCTAGGATATTTAAATAATATGCTTTTATATGGTTTTACAACCTTCCTCTAATATCCATATTATATTTTAACCCTTTGGGAGACCAATTCTTAGCTCATTTCTATATCAAAATTAGTGATAGATTATCATATGCTCAAATTGCATAACTAATTTAATAACCTAATGATCCCATTAGTCACAATGTTCTTCACTAAAATACTATTATTTCAAAAAATAAAAGTCATATGGATGAAAAAAATTACAAGATATTTTCAAGAAAATCTTACTTCTATCCATCCATGATTCTATTATGCTCAAACAAATTCAATATTATGATTACATGTTCCATAAAGTCAAATAATGTGAGGTCAAACTTATTTCTATGAACAAATTAAAGTATGGGAACAACCCTCCTATGTCTTCTAATGTTGAATTTTAAATTAAAACACATTTCAAATCTAAGGCTAATGAGGATAAAAAAAATCCAATATGTTTTCAAAATCTACTAATAAGATTTTACTTTTAATCCTTAAAAAATAAAAATACATTCTTAAATTCCTTATAAGGTTTTGAAAATATTACTTGAATGAAACCTCATAGCCCTTCCCCCACCTTTGGAGGATTATATGAAAAAATAGAAAATGAATAATTTTGATATCAATGCATATTATGATTGGACATGCATGTCACTAACCTAATAGATGTTTTGATTTAGTTCATTATATCCATGACCTAATTGACCACTAAATTATTAATCTTAATTATGGTAACATTCCTACTAATTAATTAGTTGTAGAACTTAATGCAAAGCTTAAGATGTTTATAGATCCATTTACAAGATATGTGGCATACAAAACCAAGACTAATCCAAAAGAACATATGACTTAAAATGCTCTTCCTTCTCATTATTTATATGGTTATAAAGTTATGAAGTCTCATCCTATAGATTTCCTTACTAATGAACTTAAAAATGAAAAAAATATAATGATATATAATTACATTTGATGACCATGATATTGTTAATGATGATTCTAATAACACACATTTTTATGCATGTTTTCATTGACTCATACCCCATATAGATCATTATAGTGGATAATGGGTCAAGTGAAAACATATGAATTATGAAATTACTTACTATTTTTGGATATACAAATAAAGACTTGATTGGTAAAATTACAAAAATAAAATTATTTAATGGAAAACATAAAACTTTATTTAAGGCATGGTGCTTAAAATATGACAATACATACAACTAAGGATACTTGGTTCTTAGTTTTGCCAAAAAGTAGTTCATTTGATATGATATTAATATGAACATGGATACATAAGACACATGCATCCCCATATTTATTAAATTTAATCTTTAATTATACTCATATTCTTAGAGTTTTAATATTTTTAGGTGCTCCATATGAGTACCCCATCTAGCCTAAGACATTTTATCTTATGAATATATAGTAGTCCAACATATAAAATATATAATTTCTACTTATAAAAATAATTAGGGTTCTATTATATCAAAAATTGATTTATCTTCTTCAAATAATAGTTTTATAACATCCTCTACATCATAAAAATATTCAATTTTGGTGTATATTATATGTTTTATCATATCTTATGATAGTCTTATAACATTCTTGTAAGTGTGTTCCAAAAATAAAACCTATTCATTTGAATGGAATAAAATAAATTCCACATGATACTATGAATAGTGATGTATGTACTACTAATCACCCTTAGAATGTGACATTTTAGTTATCAATATAGGACCTACACTTGAGCATCCCCTTGGTGGGATCATAGACTAGATTAGACACAATTTATTGTACATATATTTTAATCAACTTTTTGATTAATCACCCTCTCTTGATTTGATTGATTGATTTCTCAATTTTCGTATTTTAAAATGGATGTAAATGTATTATTTCACATTGAATATTTATAAATTTCTTAGATTTTACTTGATTCTTTTATTTGGGTCCTTTCCTTTTGATTTCTCATATTATTTTTGATATTCTACTATATATCTTATGATGAAACCTACATACATACATGATGAGTCCATTATATGGCTCATTATATCCAAGTAATAACCATGTTATCCCCTAATTATCTCCCTTATTGAAATGGATATGATATGAATTTATGGCTTATTCATAGTCTAAAGGAGATAATGTATACTTATATCTAGGTTAGCATGTGTGAGTAAATGTTACTTGTTTATATGACTATGTTATAACTTTTTACATGATTAGCCTTAATTTTTTCATGTACAAATTTTATAAACACACCATAATCAATTGCTATGGATTTTTGGAAATTAATCATACCCTTAAAGGCAAGCTTGGCATATGTCAAAACTATCCAATGAATTTATGGAGTCAAATAATCAAGATCTAGAGTTTGTTAGATAAGCTCTGGAGTACAATAGGATAAGTTATGTAATTTAACAAGTGCGTTCTAAATTAAAACATGCAAATTTATAGAATATAATAAATGATTTTTAAAGTTTAGCAGGCGAGTTATAAAATCACTCTAGTCATACACAGAGCTTTTGGTAGGCATTTTAATGATCATAAAATGTTATATACATCCTACATAGAGTGATTATGGCCTTTTTGATACACTCTTGGGTCATAGAGACACTTAACTCATATAGAATTCTATTCTTAAACATGATACTTTTAGTAATGTTTTATAAAGAGAACCACTATAGGTATTCTGATATTTTGGGTTACTATATCATAACATGTTGTAATCACAAGGATATTATAATTAGTTGGAACCATACATACAATTATGCCATCTCTTCTACCATTTCACCTTGAAAAATGGGAGATGGTTGTAACTCCTTTTATATTTTACAAATAATCTAGATTGTAATTGTAATCTTATTAGTCTGTTAGTTTGTTTTGGACAATAGTTATATGAACATTGTATTAGAAAAATGTCTTCTTAGTATTTGAATATTAAGTTAGAGAAATAAAATGTTAGTATTATAAGATAGATTAAACTAGTAAGAGATAGTTTATGTTCCTAGATTATAATCTTTCTTTCTAAAATCAATGAATATTTGAATGTTTCTAAAAGACTAAGTGTGATTTATATCTTATGCCAAAGGAGAGAAAGGGCCCACTCACCCTAAGAGGTAGGATTATTATATGGTAGTTATTTATGTTTATATTTATTATCATTTATTTTTAAGAGTATTTATATTATAAATGTGGTTTGGTTAACCTGAAGGTCTTTTTATTTATGTATGTTTGTTACTATTTACATATTTTTTCCAACATTTCACTTTTTTAAATGCACTTAGTTTGAAACAATTTAAATTCAATAGATAGATTAAAGAGTGTTTCCATTTATAAGTAGAGTGTGTTTGTTCAACAAGCAATTTTTTTTTAACAATAAAGAGTGTTTCTTTATAAGCAAGAGTGTTTATTTTTTAGCATTATAATTTTTTTAAGTGTGTTTATTTCAAATAATTAGATAAATTCTATATTTTATTGATTAGATTAAGACCTTAGACTTAGTTGATTATAAAACCCCCCAAATCATAACTTTTATAAATAAATTACCCATCTTGTTGCAGACAACCATTGAACACTAGCCCTGTTTGTAATAAAATCAACTAAATGAGTTTATTAAATGAATGGGTGAATGACACTAGTCATTTTGGCACCATTGATGGGTAAATTTTAGGTTTTATTAAGGATTAGGTCACAAGTTAATAGATAAAAACCTTCCCTAAATTTAATAGATATATATGATCAGACCTAGATAATCAAATGGAATATTCATTCCAAAGAACCCTCAGTAGGATACCACAAGTTATTAAATAAAATCACACTTAGAGGAAGTGTAAAAATTGAAATAGGTTCTTTTGTAACTATTGAAATATAATTAACCTCAACTAAATCTTGAGATTGATATCTAAAGGTAGGTACATCATTTTAAAGAAAATTGAGATTAAATAACATTTAAACCAAAGCAATGAGAAAAAATAAAGTAGCCTCCTACCAATTCTAACAACTCACCACTTCCTAGGAAAACCATCTACAATATTTATTGGGAATAAATGGGAGAGAACATAGGAAATGTACTAAATCCTGGTGGAAATGCACACAACAGGGATAATCTACCTATAAGGATCTTCACCTATCCGATTGTCCTAAACAAGGATGACAATGTAATAATGAATAATATATCCCCATTCATAAAATCAACCTTTATAAAATTTTCTACATATGATCTGAGAAACAATTCAATGACAATTCGGGTGATGGGTCCACCCCAATTGATGGCAAAACTTTCGGGAGGCATAACTTTTGCATCGTAGCTCCAATTGACTCGTTGTTTGAACCATTGGAAAGATAATAATGAGGGGAATGTCATGAGGTGGCATGGAGATTTGATAAATAAATTTTGACCCCCAAAAACCCAATGCAAGTGCCCCAAATTTCAATTTTAGTAGTGCAGTCTAAAAATAGTAATTTTTTAAAAATAGTAATTCCTCAAATTCTGTATTGTTTTAAATCATGGAAGTCAAACCACTTAATATCCCTCAATATTGGTGACCTTAAAAATCCTCCTCACACCTTAAAAACATGTATAAATGAAGATGTAACCTGAAATTAAAATTAGACATCTCTTCTCAGAGATAGGCATATGTTTGGGTCTGCAATTTTGATCAATAAAACATATCTTTTCAGAGATAGCATTATTTGAATTATGTTGTTCTTATTTATAAATTATCTTTCAACCAAAGATTTTGAATTTTGGATAAATGGTATCAGAGTGGTTTGTCTTTAGAGTGTATTATCCCAAGGATGATGTTAGATTAAAAGAAGCTTGGGTGGAAAATAGAACTAGCAGACTATCCACCTATTCACTCCAAATGACTTCAAATGGTGGACAACACTGAGACATCTGATACTTTCAAGGAAATGGTGAATGAAGCCCTCCAATAGTATCAATCATAGATGCTACAACAATTCACTCAAATTTTCCAACAAATCTTGATGGGAAATTCTGGCTCTTCATCCATACCCGCACATCCTTTCAGTGCCCCAGCACCCTTCAAGGTTCAGGTGAATTTTGATATCCCTACATTTGAAGACAAAATCAATGTTGATGTAGTAGAAAATTGGTTGGATCAATTGTCATCTTATTTTTCTATAAGTAAATTCACCGATAAAGAGAAGCTTACTTTTGCTCTTCTGAAAGCATCATTACCTATCAAAAATTGGTGGGAAGCGTAAAAAAAGAGATTCAATGTAGATGATATTGTCATTGAGATAGAACCTACATGGGACGATTTCATAGAAGCTGTAAAGGAAGAATACTACCCCATTGGAGCATATGAGGATCTATATATAGAGTGGCAATAATTTTGCCAAGGTAAGGAATGGTTTGTTCAAGATTACACTCACATTTTTCATTCTCTATCTGTGAGATTGGGCATCCAAAAAAGTGAGAAGCATAAGGTTCTCAAATATCATGGTGGACTACATTGGTACATATGGGGAGAAATGGAACTCTTCAATTTTGAAACCATCGGTGAGGCATACAAGTTCATAGTGAAGATTGAGTAGAAGCATGGAAGAATGAATATAAAGAATCAGTCTTCAAAATGGAAAAGTGACAGAGAAGGTCAAACACGAGGCCAAAATTGGAAGAAAAAGGAAGGAAAGATTGGGAAGTGGTGTGACTATCACAAATCTAAAACTCACTCCAAAGAAGAATGTCGAGTCATCAAGTCACTAATTTATGAGTCACAATCCTCAACATCTATTGCTCTACCTCATATAGACCATGTAGTCAAAGAGGTTAAAGAGGAAATTGTAGACGCTGATCCTGAAGCCATTATTACTTCATCACAGACCCATGATGAGATGTTAGATGACAAAGAAAGGTTGTTTCACTCTAAGTTATGGGTGAAAGGTAATCCTCTACATTTAATTCTTGATAGTGGAAGTCAAAACAATTTAATCTCTACTAATGTTGTGAAAATCCTAAATCTATCCATGAAGCCTCACCCAAAGCCATACAGTATTGGATGGTTGAGTCCAGGGAGAAACCTTTGTGTCACCTACCAATGTCTTCTCTCATATGCAATAAAACCTTTCCAAGATGAGGTCTCATGTGATGTGGTCAATCTAGATGTTTTTGATGTACTTTTTGGTCAGTAATTCATGTATGATCAACATGGCATCTATGAATCAAGAACTCAAAGGATCACTCTCACTCTTGGAACATGGTGTTATAGGGTACCAGAGGTACCACCTTCTACATCTATCTCTCTGATTAGTGCCAAGAAATTTTTTCTCATGGTGGTAAAGCCACAAGAATCTAAAAGGGTTGATGTTACAACCCTGAATACACAAACAACAAAACAACAAAAGCAAATAGATACCAAGCTGAAGAAGTTCATGGCCTTCCATCCACAGACTGATGGTCAGATAGAAATAGTGAACAATTAGGCCCTGCATCGTTCTATAAATCACAGTCCCTTCCAACTATGTATCAAGAATAAAATCAAAATAAAAATGCCACACTTGATGATAAATATTGATTTAATGGGGACCATTTCTTCTCAAGGAGGGAATAATGATCTGGGAAACAATTCAGATGACAATTTGGGTGAAGGGTCTACCCCAATTAATGGCAAAACTTTCGGGAGCCATAACTTTTGCACCGTAGCTCCAATTGACTCACCATTTGAACCTTTGGAAAGATAATAATGAGGGAAAAGTAATTATATGCCATGGAGATCTGATTTATGAATTTTTACCCCTAAAAACCCAATGTAAGTGCCCTAAATTTTAATTTTAGTAGTGTAGTCTAAAAATAGTAATTCCTCAAATTGTGTATTGTTTTAAATCATGGAAGTCAAACCACTTAATCTCCCTCAAGATTGGTGACATTACACATCCTCCTCAAATCTTCAAAACATGTATAAATGAAGATGTAACCCGAAATGGAAATCAGACATCTCTTCTCAGAGATAGGCATATGTTTGGGTCTGCAATTTTGATCAATAAAACATCTCCTTTTAGAGATAACATCATTTGAATTATGTTGTTCTTATTTATTAATTATATTTCAGCCAAATATTTCAATTTTTGGATCAACATAAGATCCTGATCAATTTTTTTTCAAATTCAAGGTCTTGTGTCAAATTTATGAATACAAAACTAACAATCACAAACTGAAATTATTTTCATCTACACTCAAAGATTTAACCATGAGATGTTTTATGGGTTTAAAAACAAATTACATTCACACATGGTATGAGATGAAAAATTTATTATTGGATAAGTATTAGGTTTATTGTAGGGTGAGGGATAGAAAAGAAGAATTCTCTAGCGTAAAAAGAGAATATGAGAATTTAGAGGACTATCTTGACTATTTCCTTGGTTCACATAGAAGATGTGGGTATGAATTAGAGGAATATTTAAGAAAAATAATTTTATTAAATGGATTAGATGATGATGCTATGGAATCTCTAAAATTAATGTGAAAATGAGAAATAAACTTGGTATCCATGACATAGCTAAACTATGTAAGAATTACTCAATAATTACTGGGAGTGTTCAAAATATGAAAATATGGAAGAGTGGTACTAATGTAGGATAAATCATGGAAGAGTTATTCAACCTAAAAATAAATATTTTAGTGTAATTTAACACTATTATAGATGATGTCATGTAATCCATATCCAATGTTAACACTAAGCCATTTGCCATGTATTTCCCTAAATACAAGTGGAAACATGATCTCTGAGATTTCCATTTAGATAGAATTGATATGTGTGGGATATGTGATGTAAATGATTATGATAAAAATAACTATTCCATCCTATTTATACTCAAAAAATAAATAAAATAGGTGACCCAACCAATAAAATATCTCAACTTCATAGAAAAATATTGAAACTGGTTTCCCTACAATTAAAATTAGAACCAATTTGGTCCTAGATCTGCTTCTAATCCATGGATGATTCCATGGAATATATAAGAAAATATATAGGCATAGGTATATACCCCATGAGGTACATAATAATGGACACCACAACCATGGATTCCCTAACCTCACCAACAACCTTGGATGTCCCAACCTAACCATCAACCATGGGAAAATAACAATAGGTTACCCATAAAAATTTGAATCACTATAAGAGGTTCCCACAAAAATAAGTATTGATGTCTTCCCCTACCACTCAAACACCAAAAACAAAACAAGTAACTCAGCCACAATTACATGTTTGACAAGTAGCAAACCCAAAGAATATATAATCAACTCTTGTCTATGGGATTGAACTGTTAGGTTGTGGAGCTAAAAGCTTCACTGATGCAGACATGGAGGAGGTTGCAGGAGAGTTGCTGAGTGTCAGAGACACTGGCGTCGATCAGGCCAACCAACATCGGCAGGATAGGGCAGGAAGGCAACCGATGTCGGTCAGAGATCGGCCGGCGTTGGTGACCCCCAGGCGGACAAGGACCGACGTCGATCGCCTGTGTGGTTCAGACTGCGTTTATTACGGGCAGTTAGCTAACGAACCAAGTGTTTGCATGAAGAGATCTAATTTTAGACTCATAGCTATGAATCTAATTATTGTAATTAGATGTCTAATTATTGTTTGATGAGATCTATATAATAGACTCATGGTTGTATTGGAAAAGGGGGCTAGTTTGAGTTGAGCAAAGTTTGCTCCTTCTATGTGTGAGGTGAGCAAGGGTGTTCCTCCTAGTTCCACAGTAGTACCAGGGGTGTTGGTGCTGGTTTGGAGAGTCAGCTGGATTCTTCAGGAGTGTAAGATCTTGGTCACAGTTACATGGCTTATATAGGAGATCTACATGGTAAGTAAGATCGTTGATTTGTAGGTGTATGTGTGTGCAAGGTCAAGGTTCATAGGTGAGCAGAACCATTGTTTGATTTGCAGGTGTGCAAGATCATATAGATAGCAACACAATAGGGAGCAGTATCAGGCAGGATCTACTTGGAGTACAGGTGTGTACTCGAATAGAGCAAGAGAGGAAGGCAAGGGAGTTCCTTCCATAAGTATGGTCTGTTGAATTGTAGGTTGTTGCAGATTCATGGGAGATCTACTTGAAGTACCTTGAGTACTTGTGGAGCACGTGGAGTGCTTGTGGAGTGCGTGGAGCACTTGTGTTGTGTGTGGAGCATGGGAGGTGAACACCAACTCTGTATTTGAGTTGGGTGTTGGGACCTGTGAGAGGGAGAGCTTTGGGGAGAAGAGTTACTGTTCACTTGAGGTGTAGCGAGCCTCTGAAGAGGTGGTGGAGAAGAAGTGGCATCTTATTTATTGTATTCTTTTTTGTATAAAGTATTAATACAATTGGTGTATTGTCTCTCATATGCTGTGTTATTCTGAATTCTAGTTACTTGGTGAATCTGGTTATTTCTGCATATTAAGTTGCTTGAAGTTTGGTAATCAATTGTATGCTTCCGGTGTTTCACATCCTGACAAGTGGTATCAGAGCTAAGGTTGCAGGAAGCAGGGTTTGTGTTTTGGTTATAGGGCACTCTCAGGGGTTTCTGATTGAGTGGGAGTAGAGCAACGGCAGATCAAAGTAAGCTAAGAATGGAGTTGAAAAGCACAGATGGTCACTCACGGTCCCATGGAAAGAAAGAGTAGGTAAAAGAACATTGTTGGTTGGTAGCAGATCGGCATGAAGAAACTGAAGATACAGATGTAGCAGGTGTTATTGCACAGAATGTGTTTGCAAGTTTCTTGGATAAAGTTGAATCTTGGATAAAAGATTCGGTTGCCTCTTTCCATGCAGCCCCAGGTAGAGGAGCTGGTGAGCCTTGCCAAAGATTTGGCAAAGGGGAAGTATGAAGCTGAAATTGCAGGCGGCCAACACACAGGTGTTGATGAAGGTCATGCAGGTCCTAGGTTTGGAGATTTGGCTAATTTCTTCAGAAAGATTGGGTGATGAGAGATGCACAAGAACTCTCATAACGGTAGCACTTGAATTAGCTGGTGGTAAGAAAACAGGTATACTTTATCTACTTATTTATATTACTGATTCTTCTTCTGTTGTGGAGACGTGGCTTCGTAGGCTTGGTCACATGAGCAGGAAGGAGATGCATGTTCTTAAGTGGAAGACAGATATATTTGATAGGCTTAAGAATTGGAAAGCCTTGGTGTACTTGGAGGAGATGGCAGACAGAATCCAGTGGATGGTTCTGGATACTTCTGAGCAGAGCAGTTTGGACATGGGTTTTGATTCAAAGAAGCTTGCGGGTAAAAAGTCATCACTCACAGGTGAACACAGGTACTGGCGTCAGTTAGGAGGAATCGGCGTCGAACAGATAGGTGCCAATGTCAGTCATGTGCAGACCAAAGCCGGCGATGTCGGGCAGGATAAGACCGACGTCGGTCATGGGACCGACGTCGGCAGTATGTAAGACCGACGTTGGTCAGGAGGACCGATGTCGACAGCAGGGACACCAGTGCTGGTAGGCTGGTAGTCAAGGATAGACGCATGGGAACCGACGTCGGTCAGATGTAGACTATGGAGTGACCGAGGTCGGTCACTGTAACAAATTTTGGGTGGACAGCATGTTGTCAAGGAGTCTCAAACACCCATACAGAGGACTGAAGGCGTAAGTAGGCCCTCAAATTCATGTTCCTCTTCTTCATACTTGTTGCTGATTGTAGAGCAGGAAGGATCCAGGAAACAGGTGGGAGCTAGGTAGGGATATGATGCAAAACCAAACGGGAGTTTTGGTAGGTTTGCCAGCTGGATGAAAGCACAGAGATGAATGGATGCCTTAGTAGAAGAATAGAGAGAATGGATACGTGAGATGGAAGACCAGGCATATGGTCTTGAGAAGCTGTAGGATAGTGGTACTGGTTTTGACAGGTGGAGGATGAAGCATGGCTTCAGTCAATGTCATGGTAACTACTGTGGTTTGCCTTACCAGGGGGATGATGATTGCAACATCATTCTGTTGCTGTATGTGGATAGTATGCTAGCTAGCAGGGGTGTACATACAGGGTTTTACTAAGCTAAGGGTAAGATTAGTTCAGTGTCATGTCATGAGGAGTTTGGAGCAGCGAAATTCTTTGACATGGGAGGCATGGAGATCACAGGTTGATTTTGTCTCGAGTGGGAGCTGATGTGAATTAGGTGTTGGCGAGGTTCGGGATGCAGAGCCAGAGCACACTAAGGGCTAGACAGGTACAGTGTCTGAAATCACATGAGGTCTGGTATAGACCTGAGTATTCCCATGCAGTGGGAGCTGTCAGAGTTAGGAGCCAATTCGGGGAAGTGGGTTCTCAGGTTTCTTGAGAGGGACCGGCAGTAGGTGTTTCTATGCAGGGTCAGGACTTCACTACAGGTGTTATAGGTTCAGATGTGGCAGGATACTCGGATGACAGGTGGTACACCATGGGATGTGTGGTGGGTTGTCTTCAGGTGGGAGCTTGAAGAGGGATACAAACTAAGAAACAAATTAGACGGGGTACAGGTACAGGTACAGTGCAACTATTTATCTCCAAGTGGGAGATTGTTAGGTTGTGGAGCTAAAAGCTTCACTGATGCAGACACGGAGGAGGTTGCAAGAGAGTTGATGAGTGTCAGAGACACCGGCGTCGGTCAGGCCAACCGACATCGGCAGGATAGGGCAGGAAGGCAACCGACGTCGGTCAGAGATCGGCCGGTGTCGGCGACCCCCAGGCGGACAGGGACCGACGTCGGTCGCCTGTGTGGTTTGAACTATGTTTATTACAGGCAGTTAGCTAACGAACCAAGTGTTTGCATGAAGAGATCTAATTTTAGACTCATAGCTGTGAATCTAATTATTGTAATTAGATGTCTAATTATTGTTTGATGAGATCTATATAATAGACTCATGGTTGTATTGGAAAAGGGGGCTAGTTTGAGTTGAGCAAAGTTTGCTCCTTCTCTGTGTGAGGTGAGCAAGGGTGTTCCTCCTAGTTCCACAGTAGTACCAGGGGTGTTGGTGCTGGTTTGGAGAGTCAGCTGGATTCTTCAGGAGTGTAAGATCTTGGTCACAGTTACATGGCTTATATAGGAGATCTACATGGTAAGTAAGATCGTTGATTTGTAGGTGTATGTGTGTGCAAGGTCAAGGTTCATAGGTGAGCAGAACCATTGTTTGATTTGCAGGTGTGCAAGATCATATAGATAGCAACACAATAGGGAGCAGTATCAGGCAGGATCTACTTGGAGTACAGGTGTGTACTCGAATAGAGCAAGAGAGGAAGGCAAGGGAGTTCCTTCCATAAGTATGGTCTGTTGAATTGCAGGTTGTTGCAAATTCATGGGAGATCTACTTGAAGTACCTTGAGTACTTGTGGAGCACGTGGAGTGCTTGTGGAGTGCGTGGAGCACTTGTGTTGTGCGTGGAGCACGGGAGGTGAACACTAACTCTGTATTTGAGTTGGGTGTTGGGACCTGTGAGAGGGAGAGCTTTGGGGAGAAGAATTACTGTTCACTTGAGGTGTAGCGAGCCTCTGAAGAGGTGGTGGAGAAGAAGTGCCATCTTCTTTATTGTATTCTTTTCTGTATAAAGTATTAATACAATTGGTGTATTGTCTCTCATATGCTGTGTTATTCTAAATTCTAGTTACTTGGTGAATCTGGTTATTTCCACATATTAAGTTGCTTGAAGTTTGGTAATCAATTGTATGCTTCCGGTGTTTCGCATCCTGACATGAACAATAATAAATCATGAGGGTTGATGTTATTGATTATTAGAATGTACAATTAAGATCATGTAAGACAATGAAAAACCCTCTAATTACCATAACCAAGTCTCGAATGAAAAATCAGACCTCTCCCATTGAGCCAATCAAAGAGAAACCTAATAAATAAAAAGAAAGGCCTCAAAAAAACATTACAAATCCTCCAACCATTACTTTTCTAGAACAACTACAAGAATCTAGAAAGAAGAGTGAATCTAATCTAGTTCAATATTTGAGAAAATTAAAAATTTAAATTCAAGTTCTAAAAACCATGATAGATATCCCAGAACTTAATAGAGTCATTAGGGATTTATGGATAAAAAATCTATGTAGGAAATGATAATATCCTAAAATTATATAGGTGGATGGTAAAATTGTTGATTTATTGGAAGGAAAGATCCTTCTACCCAAGTATGGGGATCCTAGAATCCTTTTTATTATTGCAACCATGGTAAGGAAGGAGATATCCAATGTAATTTTGGACCAAGTGTAGACACCCAATTCTAGCCACAACTAGCCTCTAACTAGACTTTAGACTGATTCTTACCAACCATTGAAAATTAAGCCTAGGGATCATTGAATGTCCCAATTTTATTTTTGCATCATTCATCAATGATTGAAATATTGATGAGGCATCCCTATTTGATTTATTATCATGTAAAAGATAATAACCTCTCATAGATTCATCCTTAAACACCTTGTGAGAAAATAACTATCAGTTTGGCATATGGACCCATTAAGTTGGGCACTTGATCAAATCTTAAAAGAGAAAAAATGCTAATCAAATTGAATCATCTAATTAAATAAGATTAAATTCTTAGTTTCATTATCCATTTGTAATTAATGAATATCTAAAAATGGAAATTCAAAAATTCAAAATATCTAGCCTTTTCATCATTGTATTTATGAGTTGTCAAGATCTTCCAAAATATCTAAAAATATCTAATTTAAATGTCATGCTAAGTAATTGGAAATCATAATTACATAGATTTTAACTCAACTAGAGTTAGTCTTAATTCAATTAGGGTTAGCTTGAACCTATTCCATGTTTAAACTCAACCTTAACTCAC
The DNA here is from genome assembly GCA_037957365.1 of Torreya grandis. Lineage (NCBI taxonomy): Eukaryota > Viridiplantae > Streptophyta > Pinopsida > Cupressales > Taxaceae > Torreya > Torreya grandis. The sequence goes on from JARHVA010008846.1 coordinate 16,871, forward strand.
CTTGGGTGAGAGTTAATTATTGAGGAAATAAATACAAGGCTATGCCTATTGATTTCTAAGCTATTTTGGTGCAAAGTTATTATATACATATATCTTCAAAAAACTCTCTTGGTGTAAAGTTATTATGCCGTAATGTCTTCAAAGATTAGATAATGTAGTGTTATAATTCTCAAATTCATAAGCCAATCAACCAAGCCAAGGTGCTAAGGAGAGAAGGAGACAAAGAAAGCTTCATTATCAAATATTTCTTGATGCACAAACTGAGTAAGCCACTTCAACAAGCCATTTGGATCTCCCAAAAAGGTAAAAAAATGTTTTATTTTGTGTTTTCATATACATACTTGTTACCTAAGCTCCCCCTAGTGTCTACAATAGAGGTGTTAGGATTTTTGTGTCTTAGTGACTAACACAAGATTAACCTCCCCCATATGTATCCCATGATCACATCATGGCATGCCCAGTGGGGCACAAACCCCATGAAGTTATTCTCAATAAATTTTATGACACCCTCCTACAAATTTTGAAGTCATAATCCAAACTTGTTGATCAAAACAAGTGAAAATTAAAGCCTCAAGGACATTATTTTGGAAATCACAAAGTTGCTGTGTAGTTGCATTCTTACTCCCTAAAATCATGATATTGTACAATATCACTACTTTTATAGTCATGTTTTTTTCATTATTTATGTGATATTATGGTTGATTTCATGGTTTTTCATTAATCCATCATGTTTTATTAACTATTTATGTTTACAATAAGCATGGCTAATGACACCCAATCCATAGGTCTTCCTACTTGCTTACACAACCCATATAGGCTATTATTTCATTGATTCCCATTAATCCAAAACCTTTTAGACTTAATCCTTATAGACCCAGGTATCTCTTTAAGGTCCAAATCCATCCCCCTAGGTCTTATTCCCTATAGATAATAGAACCCAACTTAGACATGAGTGATAAAACCCAAGGTGTCTTGATTTTAGCATTATTTTCCAAGTGTAAAATTGGTCCTAACAATTAGATTATTTTAGATCCTTATCCTTTTTATTATTGGCCTAATAAAAATTCATTTAACCCATAATCATTAATTTCCTTATAAAATACCATTCAAAGTCCATTTAGAAGTGTTGGCAGTCATTGACAAAAAAGATGTAAGAATATAAGCAAGTACACTAAAGCGATCTTCCCTATTCTCTGCATACAACCTTCCAAGATCATTTCAAGCTTATTAAAACCTTTGCACCAATCCCTAGCCATTAAAAGTAAATCTAGTTTTGCATACAGTTGAATTTATCATACATAATTGTACCAAGAACTTTAATGAGAGAACTACATTAGCTTGATCCCTCCTCAGAGTATTGGTATGTAGGCAGCGTGCCCACAAATGGGGTATGAAGTGCATCTACCGTATCCTTTACAAACTAACCCATTATCTATCTATTCCAAGTTTCTATTCAAGTTCAAGCACAAAGAGCTCCTAACAATTTTAAGATTAAAAATATATGCACAATAAGATCTACAGGATTTCAAACTTTGATATTTCATTGATAGGGTAACACAAGTCTACTGAATAAAACCAAAAAATCTTAGACCTCCTAGACAACAGTGCCAAAAAAGTACTATAGCACTATACAATAGGGTATCCTACTTTTGATGCTCCTATCTAATCTAGAAATAAACCTTAAGATCTAGTTTTTAATAGTTTCTTAGTCTTGCTCATCTAGTACCAGACCTTGTCTCAGTATAGATCATTTAGAATAAGCTAAGCTTGATTTCTCTTATTTATTACTATATTTAGAAAAGGTAAAAATACAAATCTATTTACACAAATTAGTATCTTATTTATTTCATATTATTTATTGATTTACTTTGCTCAAACCTATTTATTTAATTAAGAATAAACCCCTATTATTTGAAAATAATAAAACATTTGGTGAACTTGACTTACTTCAAATTTTGCAAAAAAAACCCTAAAAACCCTAGGGATAATTATTCCTAATTTTTTTCCATAATTTATTGATTTTTCCTACATTTAAAAATAAAAAAACCTATAATTTAATTTCAAATATATCACATATTTTGTTAAAACCCTAGTTTGCATGTAGTAGGTCCTCCTTGCATACAAACACATTTCAAACACTAGGAAAAATATATTTCTAATTCTAGAAATATTCTCTAATTTTTCCTAAATTTTTCAAGAAAAATTATAAAACAAATTTATAAATTCATATTAAAATTTTAAAATTATCACACTAATTTTAAAAATTCATTCAAAATCTCTATATTGTATTAACTAAACACCCAGTTACTTTCCAGTACTTTTCAAGTCATTTTCTAAATTTTTAGTTGTAGATCAAACTCAAAAATTCAATTTCAATTTAAAAAATTCATAGTATTTTGTAAAAAAATATTATTTTCAAATCCCTAGTTACATATACTAGCACTTATTTGCTTCTTGAGGTATCACCTTACATCCATAATCAAATTTCAAAAATGATTGTTACTTATGTACAAACTTTCCTTACATTTCTTGAAAATAACAAGGAAACCATAATGGGCCCTATCATGTACATGAATGATGAAGTCTATAATATGTTAGTACAAAGCTTCATGCTTAATTTTCATAATTAGAGATGATATTATAAAATGTTTTGCTCAAATTCATAATATTTCAATATTTCTTTTGTACTCTTTATCTCTCATGAGGAATAATGTCCAACTCTATTTTTCCAAACATGTTATAAATATTTTGTCACAAGTTAGATCTCTTTATGCATTCATGCACAAATTCATGGTTTCTATCCCTTGCTTTCTATTTATCACATGGAAAAAATTTCAAGTTTATCATTTTAAACACATTAGATATGGCATAGCACATGCAAAATTTTCTTATGCATTCATGCACAAATTCATGTTTTCTATAACTTGATCTCTATCTCTCATGTGGAAAAAATTTCATGTTTATCTTGAAAAATATATTAGAAACATCATGATTCAAGTCAAAGTTTTCTATGCATTAATGCACAATTCCATAATCTATCCCTTGTTTATTATCTATCATGTGGAATTTTATTTATAAACATATTGTTATAAATGATTTCTACTTAGATGTATCTAACTCTTTGGCTAATTTTAAGTATCTCCCTATCACTACTAGACATAAGTTAACACTAGTGGTTATATCTATCCCCCCTCTCTTCAAACTTGATTCATCTATGTTTTATCCCACACCTACTACCAGCTCTATGCCTATAATAGATTATGCAGTACATGCTTTGACATAAGTTTATGAAGATAGGTAGATTGATTACACCCATGGTTATAGCTTTTTCACTTAGGTTAACCACCCTTACAATCTAGTTTTAGCTCATCCACCTATTACAATTCTTCCTCTAATCCATATTCATATATAAGTGAGACCTTCATCACTAGCATAAAGAGTTCATACACCTACATAGCTTCAAGATTTTAGATAGCTTTTAGCTACCATATTCACACCTATAAGTGAGATCTCATGCATCTACACATAGATGACATGTTTAGAGAGAATCTCCTACTACCATATGGGTACCTAAGATCCCTACCATTGCATCCACTTCTCAAAGCTACAAGGGGACCCCACATTTGGTTTCCACTACAAATATTTTATATTATTTACAACATATACAACTTTTAGAGCCACAGTCTCAGCATTTCCATCATGCTTCACATTCATGCATGATTTCACTCCTTGATACAGGACAACATGATAGGGAGTCTCCCATGAGACCCATGAGTTAGTATCATTTATTTGTAGTATTACTTGTACATAGTTTCTTTCTAGCATTGATTGTAAATAATCTCTTTTCTTGATTGTACATAGCTTATATAAAAATACAAAAACAATACAAACATTTCAAAATACAAAAACATTCAAATAATTCAAAAATACAAGAAACATTTTTATTATATGCATTATCCATTCTTTACATTACTATTATCATTCTATGACTTACATTTGTTGTTTCATGCTATTGTTTATTGATTATCTACATTACCATGCTTCACTTGATCTTATTTAAGTGTGTGTAGTGACATATAGTTACTTTATTGCTTCACTCTACCCATTGGGGGGGTAATTCATACTTTTACATTCAAGACACACATCAATATACATAGCCACTGGGGGCATATTCTACATGACAACACCATCCAGGTTATGTCAATCCTACACTACACACTCTAAGTTATGATACTAATGTATATTACTTACCAGATTATATAGAATACTATATCAACATTTCATTAGTATCTGGAACTTGTGTATCTCTTAGCATATACCTAGTCTTTTACTAAACGCATCTTGTATACTTTCACTCTTGCTTTGATTAGTAAGATGTGTTAGTACCTTTCTAGTTTTTACATGCTTTCTTTTATTTCTTTACATATCTAGATGAGATTACATCTAGTTCTAGTTTTGTTTCTTATGTGTTCCTTAGGACATCTGCCAATGTCCTCTACTTCTATTTATATGTGTGTGCCTTAGGAAATTTTCCAATGTCCTTTGATTTTACTCTTCCATGTGCCTATGTCCCTTGTGCCAAATTTTCTTGTTTCACTTATATGTGTATGTGGCATTTAAACATGTATTTTATGCTTACTTTCTAGTTTTAATGACATATGCCCATGTCCCTTGTTTGCATGACCCCTTGGCCATCTTTGTATGCTTCTTGCTTCTTGGTTTTTTTCTTGATTTCTTGTTTGATTCTCAATATGTGCAATGCCATAATTCACATCATACATTTACCTTGATTTCTTGGATTCCATGATGGACATCATGATCCATCCCTCCAACCAACAACTAACAACTAAAAGCTAACATCAAACATTTCTAGTTCTAGTTTAGTACTTTACACATGCTTTTACATTGTTATTTATATGTAGGCATACCCCTATTGATATAAAAATCTACTAATACAAACATTATTATATCTATAAATATCTTGTCAATTATCACTGCTATATCATATATCTATACAACTTAACACACTTTTAGGACTCTTTCTTCTGAGGGCAGTCATTGTAGGTTTATCATTCCTACCTTCAGAAGAGGGGGCAACAAACATGGATTTTGTCACAAAGATCAAAGCTCTGAATAGTCAAAATAACAACATTTAGATCACCTAGTTTAGAATCAAAAGGTCAAACCAGTAAGAAAAGAGCAAAAAAATAGTGATAGTTCTAGATTAGCAACTAGTTTTAGCATAGGATAATAGCACTAGAAACTGATAGTAACACCAAATATAGGGGTGTCCTCATTTTGACACTCTTATCCAAGGAAAAAACACTCAGGTTTTCTAGAAATAGGTAAAAATTTTAGTTCAAATATAGATTTTGTACACCTAGATCAATCAAAATCAGTAGTTTAGTATAATTTTCTTAGAGAATCTAGAAATAGGGGTTATCATGCATGGTATGATGATTCCCACTTTTAGTTTCAGATTAGCTAGATGACATAACTTCCAGATCAAAATCCTTGTTCTAGACACTAGTGATTAGGGGTAATGTATGTGGCACATTGGTCTTCTTTTAGTTTTGAGTTTAATTTATTATTAGGCATTCTCAGTACTTGCATGCCTTACTCCATCTGAAGGTGGTTGACATCACTTTCAAGTTGAAATTTCATACAATTTTAAATTTTTGAGTACTTGAGTTCTTGAGTTGGCTTTCATTTAATCCTAGTACATCAGTTTCAAAGTGGCTTTCATACAAGCCTAACCTTCATCTAAAAGGCCAAGAGTGGCCTAGGTTGCAACATACATTCAGGCTATCCATGCCATATTGTCAAATTTCCAAAACATCCATAGGATTTATGATACATCTCGTATGACATCTATTTTATATTGGTGTCACTTCATAGCTTCACTTCATGAGGTAATGATGGAGCTAAAGAGCCAGCCTTTGTATTCTTGAGTCACCTATTCAAAAGAATTGGACACACAGTCTAGATATCAATTATCACATGCATGATTCATTAACTTCACTTAGTTGGAAATGATGGAGCAAAAGGACTATCCTTTTCATTCTTGATCTACATTCTAAGGAAGTGAGCACTCAACTCCATTAATGATATTATTTTTGGTACAACACACACCTAGCATAATCCAGCATCATAACAAGTTGTGTATTGGTTTGCATACCCAGTGAGGTGTATTCATTCCTTTCTCTTCCTCTTACTAAGATTTTATACATTTTAATTTTAGATATAGTGTATCTAGTAAGAACTGATTTAATTTTGTGTTTTCATTCTAGATTCACACCTCATAGCATGATCTCTTTATGCACATCTAACATCACATAGCTTCATGAGCTTCTCCCTTACAAGTAAATTAGGTATGCTTTTTACTTTACTTTATCCTAGTATTTTGCTTTGATACTTCACTAGAATAAAGGGGGGAATGTAATCATATAAAATACAAAATTGGATGACTTAAGCATGGATAATGACACCCAATCCAAAAGTCTTCCTACTTGCTTACAAAACCCTTTTAGGCTATTCTTTCACTTATTCCCAATCATCCACAACCTTTCAAACTTATCCCTTATAAAAATAGTTAGATATTTTAGGCTCAAATCCATCCCCCTAGGTCTCATTCCCTTTGGATAATAGCACCCAACTTGGATAGGAGTGCTAAAACCCAGGGTGTCTTAATTTTGACATTGTTGTCCAAGTGCAAAATTAGTCCTAACAGTTAGATTATTTCACATCCTTATCCTCTATTTTTTGGCCTAATGTGAATTCATTTAACCCATAATCATTAATTTCCCTATAAAATGCCATTCAATGTCCTTTTATAAGGGTTGGCACCCATTGGCAAAAAAGAAGCAAGAATATAAGCAAGTACACTCAAGCACTCTTCCCTATTCTCTACATACAACCTTTCAAGATTATTTCAAGATTATTCAAACCTTTTCACCTATCCCTATCCATTTGAAGTAAATATATTTGTATTTATCATACACAATTACACCAAGCACTTTAATGGGAGAACTACATTAGCTTGATCCCTCTTTAGCATATTGGTATGTAGGCAGCGTGCCCACACATGGGGTGTGAAGTCCATCTAATGTATCCTTTATACACTAAACCCTTATTTATCTATTCCAAGTTTCCATTAAAGTTCAATCACAAAGAGATCTTAGGGCTTTAAAGATTAAAAATGGACACATAATGAACTCCACAAACTTTTAGGCTTTGATATTTCACTAATAGCGTAAAACATGCCTATTCAATAGAACCCAAAAAGCTTAGACCACCTAGAAAACATCACCAAAAAAGACTATAGTGTCAGATAGTAGGGTGTCCCAATTTTGATGCTACTATCCAATCCAAAAATGAACCTCAAGATCTAGTTTATGATAGTTTCCTAGTCCTACTCCTCTAGTATCAGACCTTGTCTCAGTATGGATTATTCAAAATAAGCTAAGTTAGATTTCCCATATTTATTACTATATTTAGAAAAGGTAAAAATACAAATATATTTACACAAATTAGTAGCTTAATTCTTGCATATTATTTACTAATTTACTTTGATCAACCCTATTTATTTAATTAGGAATAAACCCCATTATTCTAAAAATAATAAAATAGATATTGACAACATCATGACTTTGTAGTTATGATATTGACAATATCATGACTCTATAAGTCATGATATATTTGAAAATTTTGAGATATTGGAAAAAATTATGATATTTTCTAACCATGGAAGTTATCCCCTAACTATTTGTGTGACTATAGGGTGGAGTTGTGATTTTGTCCTAACTTTTACATTATTATGTTGATTTTTTTGATATTATCTCAATACTAGCGATATTATGTTAACTACTCTATTTTGTAAGTAATATTGATATTATCCTAATAGTTGTGGTTTTGCATGAAAAGTGGTGATATAAATCTATGTTTCTATGGTTTTACACTTTGTGTAAAATTTTAGAAACCTAAGAACTAGATTTGAAAATCCATTTGTTCACTCATGCTTTGCTTCTAAGCACAAGGACCCCATAAAATCTTTTCTAGGACCCAAAGGCTAAGAGAAAACACTTTAAAACACTCTTAGTTGCAAAACTCGCATTTGAATTTGGTGTTTTAAAATATTCTTTCTTAAACTTTCAACACAATGTCAAGGGGATCAAACTTCATCACATATTTCATTTTGGTGTCATAAAACTAAACTCTCACTTTACTCACATACTCATAAGATTTTTCATATACATACTTGTTTTTTGAAGTGTTTTTTTAGCAAGTTGAGTGATGCATGTATGCTCTCCCTCCATCCCCTTTAAGGAACTTAGGTGATAAAAAATACTCACTCTTTGTATTTGTCACTTTGGGTTAAAAGCATAGAAGGAAAGTTGCAAAGGCCCTCCCCAAAATCCATATGATTTGGGTGACCCAAAAAATGACCCAAAAGTACTTCCACTTTCTATTTTTCATGAATTTTGGCTTATGGGTGGGAGTTCATCACCTCCTCACAAGTTCTATAGGGAAGTGTTGACCCAAGAATTCATATCCCCATATCATTTCAAGCCCACTCTATATTAGAGTATATAAATTGAGGGTGACCCATTGGGATGATTTTTTTGAGAAGTTAAAATAATTTCCATTAGTGGTACTTAGCCTTGGAATGTAGAGGCAACTCAAACATCACATTACACTAAGCAATTGATTAATGTAGTGGTTGTGAAAAAGAATAGATATTTTCACAAAATGTTGGTTGATGTGGATCTAAATGATGTGATTGTGAACTAGTGTTTACCCCACATATGGAACCATTTAGAAATTAATGAAAATTGATAGCTTAAATAGCCTCACTTGCTATAGACATATAATTGATGCAGGGTGAGTAGCCTAAATTTCCATGTCATCATAGAAACTTTTGAGATAAGAGGGGGTCTAAAAACCCTACTTTTCATGCACTTTTACTTTTTGGATTAAAAACTTAAAATCTTCTCAAGAAAAAGTATATCGATAGAATTTTTTTATTATGATACAACCTTGTTAGTTTTAGGATTTAGGATGTTACACTTAGGTGTTTTTATCAATTTCTCCTTTTAATTGCATGTTATTAAATTGAAACTATTTGTTTATTATAGTATGTCAAAGATGAGTCTTGTTTACAAATCACTCCTTTATTTTAAAAGGTGTTATGTCATCCATTTGATATCACACCTTTGCCTTAGTCATTTTTCAAACCTTTGTTTTTGTGTGTCACTTGTTTGAAAAGGGTGACATTATACTATGCATTTCATTCGAAGTATTGTGCCTTAAAATATTTGAAACAAACTATTTGCCATATATTTAGAACACAATAAAGTTATTATGATACTCTTATTATTTCAAAGACTTGTTGCCTTGTGTCCAAAATTCTAGTTTTGAAACTAAAGACAAGTGTGCCTTTTGGATCTATGCCTAGTACCATCATGCCATTCAATCTTGTTTATCTTCTTGTCTATTTTGAAGTGTCTAGTCTTTTATATCAAGTTCAAAAAAATATCCTTGATAAGTTAAAATCCAAATATTGATTGTTTTTTTCTATGCCTCACGTAATTTTGGCACAGATATTTACTTTTCACTTTTGGGTTGTGTAACTTGGACTATTTCCTTACTCGATTTGAAGAATATTTTTTTGGTCTAAATTTAGGGAAGTGGTATATCTTCCATATTCCTAAAAACAAATGCCGTTTGCTAAATGATCAAGTATGTGTTTAAATATGAATGCCTAGTTTGAGTCAGAGTGTTTCAAATTTGTTAGATTAAATCTCTTGCCTTTTAGGCCTTGTTTTGTTTAAAGTCTAGCTTTTGTGCCTTGTTCCTAAAAGACCTATCAATACTTGTTTTGAGCTTAGTTTTTTTGCCTTATTTTCCAAAAGACCTAGCAACTTCAATTTATTCAGACCTAACTTTGACTTGTTTGAAATAATTTTTATCTAAGTTTGGAATTTTGGTTTTCATTCATCCACTTAACCCTTTTGTGTAAGAGATTTGACATTAGACTATTTTACACCAAGTTTTAGCATTGACTATTTTGGAGATATAGCTCCATTCCTTAGACCAAGTCTAGACCATTTACCTTTTAGACCCTATTTTTTAGAGTTTTTAAAACTCTAGACTGAGCTTCTTTGAATGTTAGTCATTGATTTGGATATGTCTCATTACTCTAAACTGATATTCTTTGAACATTATTTATTGATTTGGATATGTCTCATTACACTCATATTAGAGCCATGTATAATCCAAGTTATAATAATGTTGTCACACAAGATGACTTTGTTCAAGGCCCTTAAGGTGATGATGTAGTTTGTGAGATAGATCCTTATCCTCCTTACACTAATCAATCTTGATTGTGAATTCAAGATCCCTTGCCTATTATTTGGTTAACATGCCTCCATACTCAAAGTAGGAGTAAGAGAAAATCATATAGTACCTTGCTAGTGTACCATCGATTGTCAATAAAAATCATATTATATTACTATGCCATTGACATATGATCCTTATTTATTTGATCATAACTTTATTAAAAATAAAGATTAAGTTTTAGTTAAATCTGTAGAGGTAAAGGCTAATTTTCTAGCAGAATTCCCCCATGAAAATTTGCCTAGTATAGTTAGAGTGCCTCTTACCATACCTTACAGCCAAACCATTGAATAGGCATTTACTAGAAACCATCAAGAACTCATTCCAATGTTGTATTGGAAACATAATATGCTTATCATAAGAAAAGGGCCTCATGGAGGACCATTTTATACAAATGCAAATATCATATCAAACGTATTTAAATCTAGCATGTAATTTTAATAACATGACTATGTCAAATGCTCCACTCATAGAGCTAGGTCCTTCAATATGGCTATTGATTGAGTTGATAGGTAAAGATAATTTGAGTATAGACCCATTTGTACAAATCACTTAAATCAAGGACATGATCAATGTCTCATCTATTAAATAAGTGACTATTAATTCTACATAGAACAATGTGCCAAACACAATGGATAACATGCAAGTGTCATCTAATCTAGACCAAAGTGGTTTAACTACACCAATAAATAGTCCATAACAGTAAGTGCCTGTAGTTAACACCACATGTGGTTCACAACAATAGGGGGAAAGAAATCCTACATCCCAACCAAAATAAGCTACCTCTAATTATCAACCAATGCTTCATCAACCATGGAATTAAATAGATTAAGTAATCATATGCCAACTAGTACCTTGCCTCAATAAAACATGATGAATGATAGTCCACCATAATAGGTGATGACTAACATTCTAAAATAATAGGCATAGTTTAATATACAATTGTAGTAGAGGAAAAAAAATTTACCACCTCATCAAGGGGAAACAAATGTTCCATCTTGCTAGGTAATGACAAATTTACCTCTATAATCGTAGAACAACATGCCTTCATAATCACAAATGTTGTTTAATTAATAATGTATGTCCATTGGTCAAAGAAAAATTCTAAACATCCAAATAATTTATAGTTTATAATAAGTGTTCACATAACCAAGAGGTACTACTATCCAATAAGTACCAATCAAGCAACAATTGCCTCACATTCAAAACATGCCATAAATCTAATGATAGAGCCTTGGTCCATAATAAGTTCCCTTTATTTAGCTAGGTTTGACTAGTAAAAAACAAGTACCTAGTTAACCTTAGTAGGCATAGTACTTTAACTTGAGCCATATCCTTCCATCAAAACCATACTTCCTTTAAAACTAGGCCTATATACCAAATCCAAACTATAATATCACACAAAAATGCATACAATTTCAACAACCACATCCCAATCCATAAATACATATTTATAGTTAGTTCATTCATCAGACCAACATTCCCCAACAAACCATTCTTTCATTGTACCCTCATCAAGGTAATCCACCTTTGACCACCTATCCTCCATCTCAGGCCAATGTTCCATCTAGTTTCTTGGCACAAGAATTACAAATAATGGACACAATTTCCGCCATTCAAGAAGGGATACAAACCAAGATTTTTGAGTTAGATGATGTGTGTTCATACCCATTCAACATGGAGTATCTATAGATACCATTTCTTCTAGGGTATGAACCACCAAGATTTGATAAATACAAGGGTAAAGGAGACCTTAGGGCCTATTTGATAGAATTATTTACTGCTTTCCAGCCAATGACTTATAGTGACATTTTATTTACTCTTCTTATTTACCCAGAGACTAGAAAGATATCCTTTAGAGTGGTTCTTAAAATTTCCAAAGAATTTTGTATCTAATTTTGATGAGCTCTCAAACAAATTTTTGTATCATTTCTCCTACAATCTCGAACATGAGATTTCATTAGTGGATTTGACTTAGACTAACCAAAAATTTAGTTAAAATTTCACAAGCTATCTACAATGATGGAGATAACTTGTTATTCATTTCACTCATAGCTTACTAGATAAGTAATTGGTCATTGTATTTATAAAAAAAAATTACATAGGGAGATATATTATCATCTGGAGCTTTAGTGTGCACATACCTTCAAATAAATCATTAATAAAGGCTTTCTAATTGAAAAGGCCCTTATTAAGAAAAGGATTATTAAGTTAACCTTGTCTAACCAAAATCAAAACTAAAACTAAGGAACATGATAAAATCCAAACCAAAACCATGTCTAAACACAAGTGTCAGCACTAGTATACGCCAGTAACTATGAGAAATCCAAGAAATTCAAATGTAACAAGAATGTTGTTAGAAATGGAGTAACCAGATTATATCATGTCCAAATGGTAAAAACACTATCTACTCAACCCATGCCATAAATGTAATTTACTCCTCATCATCAACCCATTAAGCAAGCACCATCTTCAAAATAATCTAAACCATCTCAACAAATGCAACAACCCTTGCCTTTGCAAACCCCTCCTCAAAGAATAAATGCTCCTATTCATCAAGTCTTCAATAAACTTAAAAAACTCATTGATGTCATTTTTTACAAGATAGACATAGCTAATCTGATTAGTTGGCCAATTCTAAAGCACTATCTTGAGGGTATTCTATATCTAAATTGGTATAGAGAGAATGAGTTCTATGAATACCATCATGTTCATGGACATAATCTACACCATTATGTGTAAATAAAGCACCTCATTAAAATTATGTTGGAAAATGGAGAGATTACATTAGATAATAAAGATCTACATCCAATCAAAATATGGATATCTACCAAAACCCTTTTCTATAACATAACAATAACAATCAACAATCAACAACAACAAAAACAACAACAATAACAACAACAACAACAACAACAACAACAACAAAAACAACAACAACAAAAAATCCTATAATAACAAAAACAACAATATCAACAACCATAAAAAATATATTAATACCAACAACAATAACAAAAATGTCAACTGAATGGAAGGAACCAAGGCCATAACAATTCAAATACCTAACAAACATACCATAAAATTGTACATGACTACACTAAAGTTATAGATCATATTATGGGAGGTCACATTTCAACCATCACCATTAATCCAAGACCAAGCACTAATAGAATAAGACCATTGCCAAATAATTCCAATCAATTCATCTATACTAGTAATCCTTCCTTGATTTGGGACTAAAAATAAGTGAACCAACAACCAAAGATTATTATTTTGGGACCTTATATTGATAACTTTCCATTTCCCTATGACCATAAAAAAGTGCACCAACATTTGAGACTTATCGTATATGACATGTCTCCATCATCATTTTCTAGCAACAATGGTCTTGTATCAATCTTAATTGTGAAAGCATAATCTGATAGTCAAAGATTACCATTTTCGGCCCACAACCCCTGCTAATGAACCAATCCAACCCACCATCTTAGATAGGAACAAGCCATATACCACTTTTAAAGACAAGACATTTGATATTTTTGAATACCTTTAAAGGACACTCACATAAATATTCATTTTGGATTTATTGCATACATCTACTATCCACAAAAACATCCTAATAGAGTTCCTCAACCAATCCCAAGTTCCCAATGACATAATCCCATACAAATTCCAAGATTTGGTTGGACATCTAATCCTAAGATAATATTTTACATTTAACCAAAATGATATGTCATCCCTCATCTATCTCCATAGTAATCCCTTATACATTAAAGTGGTCATTATGCATCAAAAAGTTAAACTTGTCATCAAAGATAATGGGTCAGGCCTAAATATTATGTCTTTAAAGCTCATCAATCATCTTAGATAAAAAATATCTAATCTACATCAAAAAAAAATCACTATCATGGCCTGAGTGGGAATCACAAGGAACTAAAAGCATACCAGTTATCATTGGGCATTTGACCCATGATACACTTTATCATGTGTTAGACCTCAGCCTATCTTAGAATTTGCTTTGAGAAAATATTGGATTCATGAAATTTGGGAAATTCCTTTGACATTGCACCAGTGTCTCAAGTTTTCTCATTCAATCATGGAGATCACCATCAATAGAGATTTAAAGCCTTACAAACATTGCAAACATTTGGAGGCCAAGTATGAAAGTTACATTATCACTTTGGCCTAGATCCAGTTTTCAAAATAGATAAAGGAAAATAAATACTTATTGAGTTACAAGAGACCAATTTTATAGATCTAGATAGCCTTGATTCATTTTATCATATGCCACCTCTTGATTTATCTAATTGTATACACCTTAAATTGGTTAAGCAACTACACATATCTTGTCTTTTCACAGTCTTTTCATAGAAGACTATGACTAGAAAATATGAGCTTTGTTCACATTTATCTAGGTCTTTCATTTTAGTCATCTTAGTCTTGTTATATGCCTTAAACACCTTCTTACCTATTCTCATTTATCATAAACCTTTCAAATGGTCATTTTGTAGACACCTAAATCTAGCCACCAATGACCTCCAATCAGGTTTTTGGCTAATTTCCACCCAAAATGCACAATTTGGCCTAAAAACACTAAAAAATGCTAAATGATGTGAAACTAACATATTAAAGTGATAATTTTTTCTAGGGTATCCCTAAATGGGGTAATGCAATTTATGGGCTAGTTAACTTTGATTAGATCTTTTCAAGTTAAAATGCCAATTTTGCACCTAGGTACTCTGGATTGCTCTTTTCTATCAAATATCTTACGCAAAACACGTGCCTTTATTATTTTCTATTGGTAACATCCTAAATGGGAATATGGTTCCATCACATCTGATATTGACTTCCAATTATAAACCAATTAAATTTTGGACCAATAATAAGGCATTCTAATCAATTTGAGTAATTTATGCACAAAGTGCTTAAACATGTTTAAGAGCTAATTAATCCAAATCAAGGCATAATTAATAATTCCATAGAAACTTGTTGAATACTTATTTTTGGAAATGGATATTGAATATCTACATCATTAGGTGGCCTCATTTCTTGGGAAGACATCTCTAGGCCATAAATGCCACAAATATCAAGATTCATGCCCTCCATGCCTCTTAATTACTCCTATATCCCAAATATTGATGAGCCTATTTATCAATTTTAATTACAAAATTGAATTAATCCTCAACCACATATTTTCATATTAGGATGGATGGTTTAGGTTGATTCTGATCAATCTCAAAAATCTATAAATAAGAGGCCTTACGACATCATTTCTAAGCTATTTTAGTGAAAAGTTATAATTCACCAATATCTTCAAGAAGCAATTTAAATTAGTGTTACCATGATAAATTTATTCCAAGCCAATCTAAGGTAGAAGCCAAAGGTGCCAAGGAGAGATGGAGGTAGCCAAGCTTCTGTTGCCAAGGAATTCATGAGCACAAGCTAAGAAAGCCACTACAACAAGCATTTTGGAGCATCCAAGGGAGGTAAAAGAAGGTTTATTTTGAATTTGTGTTGTGTGTTTTATTAATTTTTTTTAACTAATCTCTCCCTAGTGTTTAGGCCTAGAGATGTTATGCTAGTTAGTGTTTTTCTTTTATTTTTTTCTCATTTTGAAATTAACGCGATACTAACCATCCTCTCTTGAGTCAAATTCCTAGATCACATATGGAATGCCTGGTGGGACCAGAGGCATCCCACACATGAACAAGATAATTTTACAAATTTAAAATCTTCATTTGGATCATTAAAACTCTTGAAAATTTATTTTCTAACTTTGTTTTGCTATTTTTTATTTACCACAGGTTTACATAGTAACCAATGTTGTTTAGTGAAATTGACATCATTTGGATAGATTTCATCAGTCACATTGGTATAAATGATTTCAATTAGATAACCATCATCAGTTAGCTAGTATAATTGCCATTAGTTATATGACTAATGCTAGTCACTTTGTTTTTATTAAAACATAGACCTGAGAGATCTTTTTCTAAAGTTCATCATTTCAAACCCAAAAGAGCTTCAAGGCTAAAGGACATGCTAACATTTTTTATTGCAAGACCAAGCTTGACATTTTATAAAAACATGTTTTAGATCACCTTTTTCATGCTCAAAAATCAATTAGGAACCTTTTTTTGGTGTTTAATAAAAAATTTAGATGTCTATGGTAAATTGTTTCAAAGTTACAACTAAAACCAAGGGGTCAAATGAACACCACCTCATTTTCCATTTAGGCTTTAAAATGAACTCACTTTTCCAAGTTTTTTATATTTACTTAGTTGTTTAAGTTTGATTTTTATTTAGAAAAAAGAGGGATACCACGTGTATGATCTTTCATTTGTCTCCTTTAGGGAACCCTTGGAATCAAAAGTTCCATTTTTATTACAAATAGCCTAGTCTAAGGCTTAGAAAGAAAGTCATCTAAAGCCCTCCCCAAAAAACTCATCAAAGTTTAGGTGACCTTGAAAATGACCCTAAAGTCTTTCTATTTCATGCTTTCTTTATTTTTATGAAAACTTAGCTTGCAAGGGGAATGTCATTACCTCCGACAAGTTCTTTAGGGAAGCTTTGACCTGGGGTTTCATCTCCTAGTATTGACTTCACTTACTCCTTTGGAGTTACACATAGGATGTATCTACATTTAGACATCGCACTACACTAAGTGAATAATAGGATATAGTGGTTGTAAAAAGAACTAGACCTTTTTACAACTAGTCAATGCCACGGTCATCCAATTTTTGTGCTTGTCTTTTTCATTGTTTGATATGAAAGATTTTCAAAAGCTTGATAGTTTAGTCAACCCCACATTATCATACCCTTGTTAGGATTTGGATGAGTATACTTAGTATATTTTAGTCATTTTTACTTGTTATGTCTTGAGACTAAAACTTGTTTGTTTGTTCATAAGCCATGTCAAAACCAATTTATCTATACATCACTCTTTTGTCTAAATAGATGTTATGTTAGCCATTTTACACCACACTTGTACCTTGAAATTTTTTCTAAACTTATTTGTGTGTGTGTCATTTGAGTTGCAGAGGATAATGTTATGTTACCCAAATCATGTCAAATAATTTGTGCCTTTGAGTCTTTTGAAGCATAACATAGATCACATCATTCGAGCATGCTTACACCATTAGGATACTAAATTTGTTTCAAATCTTGTTTAACTTATATAAAAAACTATTTGTTTCAAACCATGTCATGTATACCATTTGGACCTTTGTCTTGTGTTGTCATGCTATCCAATCTTGTCTAGCATGTTTGGTCAAAACCTAGTTTTCAACATTGAGTTTTCAATTAGCCTTGTCAAGTTTAGAATTAAACATTGATTGATTTCTATTTTAGCCTTGATTCATGGGGTTAATACATAAATATTTATATTTTGGGTTTCATAAATTCAATTAATCGATTACCCAAATTTGAAAACTATTGATGGTTTATTTGTTTAAACCCTATCCTCATCATTGTTTGTGCATTTATTTGGGAGAACATAGCATTTCTCAAAGAGCCTTTTGTCTTATGCCAACTGATCATGTTTATGTTTGATTCCATGTGTCAGGGCTATGCCAAAGTTGTTTCCAAACTTATTAGATTAAATAAAATCACATTAGCCTTTGTTTCAAGTCTAGATTTTAACATCATTTGGCCAAAACTCCTAGCATATGCCTATTTGTTTGAGCCTAGAATTTGACTCCATGTTTGGAAAAAATTCCTAGTAACTCAACTTTTCCCTTTCCTAGTTTAGACCTTGTTTGGAACACTTTGACCTAGACCGTTAACATCCCAATTTTTATTCAGACACTTAACCTTTTATGTGTATGACATTTAACATTAGACATTTGATGTTAGGTTGTTTTATGCCAAGTCTTAACATAATTAATTTTGGAGATACAACTACACTTTTAGACTAAATTGGAGATATAACTCCACCCCTTCAACCAAGTTGGACAAATTTTGAACCATTTGTCCTTTAGATCATTTTTTAGAGTTTATAGAACTCTAAGCCATTTTTTTAAGATTTCATAATTTATGCAGATATGTTTAGCTATACTTATGGTGGAATCATATACAATCAAACTTATGATAGAATGGTAGCACAAAATCCCACTAGGAACCCCTATAGAGAAAGATTTTCTAAGGAGTTTTATTATTCTCCCTACAATACTCCATATGGGGAACATAGTCAAAATCCAAATCAAAACCTTGATTTGAATGAAGAGACTTGTGAGGAAGACTTTGAAGACCCAACTATAGATAATTTTGTTTGGAATACAAATCCATACCCTCTTTACAATAATCACTACATGGAACATAGTCAAGAACAAACTTATGATCCAACTCATGATTGGGATGATATAGTTTATGAGGAAGAACTGGATGCTTTGGCTTATGTAAGTAATTAAGCTCCACCACATCATACCATTTCTATGCTAGGACCATAATTTCACACCATTCCCATACCAAGACCTCATCCTTTGGTTTGTGCAAGTAATCAAGCCCCATTAGACCCTATCGTTACCATCTTAGGACTTTGTCCTTTATCTCATGTAATAAATAATGCTCCCTAATGCCTTATCATAATCCAACTACAAGTCATTCCTCATCTAGTACCAATCCCATCCAAACCTCAATCAATCTAATCCTTTGAAGACTAAGCTATATTCAAAATTAGTATTTTACAACTCATTAGAAACCAAATCCAAGACAACCAACCAATCCAAGATGTGTTTGTTGAATAATCCATTTGTGATAAGACATCCTATAATGAATTTCCTATTGATCTTATACTAGTTATCGAGGGGTCTCACATTAATGAGATAGTATTTATCGAGTCACTTCTTAATGATTATAACCACCTTTGAAAAAATCATTACCTCGACCATATGCCTATTTTTCAAGAGCCTCCTATTGACAAGCCAGTCTCTAAGGAGTTGTCTCTTGACCTATTTCCCATACTAAAGGAGTCCCACTTTGAAAAACTAGTTTTTGTGGAGCCCATTATGTCATCATAGGCCATTACTTGTCCAAAACCAAATATTCAACAAGAAATCATTATAATAGAGTACCCATCAGATGAAAAATTAGAGTTAAAGTCAGGTTCTATTTTTGAATCGACATCAGATTTAGAATAAAAATTAGAGTCAACCTCAATCTCAACATTAGATTCAGAGTCCATTGAGTCAAAATTAGATTCAAAAGAAGAATATGTTCGTGGTTATTATAATATTGATTATGCATGCCTTGCAGATAAATTTGAATACATTTATGATCCTTCTATAGTTTTTAAGGATGAGTAATTTAGCTTTGACATAACTTATCCTAGTATCTTCTATAAGGATTATGCAGCCTCTCCCCATTCCATTACCATTCCATAGGTCATTACCATCAACCAAAATATCCATATCATTGACATTCCATCTCCTACAAGTGTTGATTAGGATTTACAAAATCACACTTTATTGAACTACATCCATGGTGACATAGCAATTAAAGAAGATCAAAGAGGCCAAGCCACATTCATATAAAAGAAGAAATCTCTCTTAGTGAAAATTTTTTAGAGGTGCTAGGGGACAATCAAAGTCAGAACTCAACATTTTCTAGTGAAAATTTATTGTAAGTGTTAAAAGATAATCAAAGTCAAAAGTCAACATTCCTTAGTGAAACCTTTTTGGAGGCACTACGAGACAATCAAGACAAATTCATTGGTGAAAACCTCTTTAAGGCACCAATAGCTAAGCACAAAAGTTCTTCACTACTTGATAAAGATCAAATCAAAATAAATTCCTATCTATAGCCTAGTCAGATGGTAGTTACTCTCAAGATCAAAAAATAGAAAAATCTGGTGGTCTTATCAAGAAAACGAGTCATTGGACCAACCACAACTAAAATTATGTCAAATATATCATCAACAACATTATATGTGACTAAAAGTCTTGATCTTCATTTGTGTCCCCACCATTATACATCCAATTATCATCTACCATTCCATTTCATAAAAAAACCTATCATCTAAATTTTATCCTTGTTTACCATCCATGACCACACTTTCCTTTGTAGAGGCTATAAAGATAC
Organism: Torreya grandis; assembly: GCA_037957365.1. Lineage (NCBI taxonomy): Eukaryota > Viridiplantae > Streptophyta > Pinopsida > Cupressales > Taxaceae > Torreya > Torreya grandis. The sequence continues at coordinate 37,337 of JARHVA010008846.1, forward strand.
CTTGTCTCGATGGTTGAAGTAATTAGAATCAACAACCAACAAAGATCATAAAAGCATTCTTGACATCCAAATATACAACCAGTTTTTAATAGAGCAACTATTCAAATGAGATGTGGGACAACAATTAATAGGATTGAGTATTTTATTTATATCATTTATTTATTAGGAGGTGCATCTCCCCATCAATAATAATAATAGAATCAAAAACCACACCTAGGATAAAAACATGTACCATACTATTTCACATTGCCATGCCATTGCCATTATTAAAAATTAATTTGCCATTATCATAGAACTTGCCATTTATCCCATCACTTAGGGGCAACCCTCTTACCACTTTATCTAATTTATCAAACCAACATTATCCTAAGCAATAACATTCCATTCCTATCTAGACCAAACCCTATTTTTAGTCATCCTACCCAATCATATTATGATCTTGGTTCCTTTGGTTCTTCCCACACATTTTATGGTAGGATTGTAATCAAGTTTCAACAATCAATCCAATACATGTTTTAATGATAGTCTATGAAAGTAGTGTGATAATTGATCTGGCAAGATATTTTTCATCCTATCACATTTGTTTATGTGAGCTTAATTATAACTAATTATGGGCAAATCAGTGTTTCACCAATCTTGAAACTAATTTTAACCACCTATGGGAAAATTAGTATCATTGACCTATGCCATTGTATCTTAGTTCTAACTACCTATGGGAAAACTAGGGCAACACTTATTTATCATGCATTACCACATCACCTTGCCATTACTATTTTTATTTGATTGGCCATTTGCTAGATTTGATAACTTGTTGGGACCTAGTTGTTTTTTCCTCACCTTTTGTATTGATGGAATTACTTTAACATGAAGTCATTTTAGGACTATACGGGTCATGCTCAATTCATGTTGAGGTCGCCTCAGTCCCTCTTTCCATACACTCTCACCATTTTGTGAGGAACCTAAGCTAAATGCTCTCATTGTTTTATGAGAAGGTATATTTTCATTCTCTAATGGATTAAGATACCCTCAAAATGCTAAAAACATTCATAATATTACAAAATCTAAAAACATTTATCCTATCTAAGCATAGTTAGTTATCCTTAATCCACCTCATTGGGGCATTGTCATTGTTAGTATGTTTTTTTTTTTCTTTTTTTTTTAGGCTTTATGTTTGTTTGTTTATTTTAGGTTGTTTGTTTTTTTGTTTTTCTATTTGTTTGTTTATTTATTTATTTTATTACCAATTTGTTTGATTTTAGTACTATTGCCTTGACTCAGTCTATATGTGTTTATTCAGTCATTCCTTGAGCACATTATTCTTGAGTCCATCCATATTCATACATCAACATTATCATCATGGTTTTTATAATTGGTGTATTATTTTTGAGTGTTTATTGGATATCGAGAATTATTCCTTATGCATATTTTGGGATAGTCTTCATGGTGTTCTATCATGAAGCCTACCATCACTTGCTATAGCAAAAATTATCTTCAAGAAGGTCTATAATCAATGGAGTCATAAAAGTTTCACCTTGGTGCCTTAGAAAATCCTTCCATCCCACCCTTGATTAAGTCAACCCATTGACCATTCTAGTTGTATCATTTTTCATTGGGATGATCATCTCCTCATTAGTAGGTATAACTAAATCATTCACATTGATCAATCTTATTTTTCTATCCATCTCTTTCATCACTATGCACCCACTCATCTTTAATATGTATTCTAGGTTATATCCTTGAGTTATGCTTGCTAATCAGCCCTAATTAGGGCATAATCATCTTTAACCAATCTAGGTCCTCTTAATTATTATAACCACTTATGGGAAACTAATTATTTTGACTTTTATTCTTGATTATGACCACCTTTGGGAAAATCAATAATATTTTTAAATCAATACGTGAAATAATTTTTTTTATTTGGATTAATCTCAACCATATATTAAATCCACCTTTCTTCTTGTTTCTTTTCAATGGAATATCCATCAACGAATGTGATGGCCACTCCCTAAAGGGCGCATCATCATAGGCTTCCCAAAACCATTTGGATCTTTGTTCTTCAATCATCATCTTCTTTTTGGCATATAGGCCATATCTCATTATTTGAGAAGACATTGCTTTTCCTACGGTTTGCAACATATTCCAAAATAGGGGGAAACTATAGACACCTAAATCTGGCCACCAATGACCTCCAATCAGGGTTTTGGCCAATTTACACCCAAAATGCACAATTTGGCCCTAAAACACTAAAACATGCTAATGATGTGAAACTAAAAGATTCAAGTACTTATTTTGGATAGGGAATCCCTAAATGGGGCAATGCAATTTATGGGCCAACTAACTTTGATTAGATCATTTTGAGTCAAAATGCTAATTTTGCACCTAGGTTCTCTAGATTGATCTTTTCTATCAAATATCTTATATAAGACACATGCCTTTGTTATTTTCTATTGGTAACATCCTAAATAGGAACATGGTTCCAACACATCTGGAATTGAATTTTAATTCCAATCCAGTCAAAATTTGGACCAATAACAAGGCATTTTGATCAATTTGAGTAATTTGTGCATGAAGTGCTTAAAAATGCTTAAGAGATAATTAAAATCCAAATCAAGGAATAATTAATAATTCCATGAAAACTTGTTGAATACTTATTTTTGGAAATATATATTTAATATCTACATCATCAGGTGACCTTATTTTTTGGGAAGACATCCCTAGGTCATAAATGCCACAAATATCAGGGTTCATGCCCTTCATGACTCATCAAATCCCTCCATGCCTCTTAATTTATCCTCTATCCCAAATATTTATGAGCCTATTTATCAATTTTAATTACAAAATTGAATTAATCCTTAACCACGCATCTTCATCTCAAGATGGACGGTAGAAGTTGATTCTGATCAATCTCAAAAATATATAAATAGGAGGCCTTACCACATCATTTCTAAGATATTTTGGTGCAAATTTATAATGCATAAATATCTTCAAGAATCCATTTTAATTAGTGTTAACATGCCAAATTGATTCCAATCTAATCTAAGCCATAAGCCAAAGCTGCCAAGGAGAGATGGAGGTAGCTAAAATTCTATTGCCAAGGACTTCATGAGCACAAGCGGAACGAGCCATTACAAAAAGCATTTTGGAGCATCCAAGGGAGGTAAAAGAAATTTTATTTTGCATTTTAGTTGTGTTTTTTATTCATGTTTATAAACTAATCTCTCCCTAATGTCTAGGCCTAGAGATGTTATGCTAGTTAGTGTGTTTCTTTCATTTTGTTTTCATTTTGAAACTAACATGGTATTGACCATCTTTTCTTTAGTCAAATTCCTATATCACACATTCCACCTCAGCCAAGTCATATTTTCTACACTTTTTCCAACCCCCAAATCCCTATCCTAAGGATAGAAGCATTGAGATTGGACTAAAACATTGAAAACTAGGGTGTCCAGCTTCCAACACTACTATCCAAGGTCAATTTGAGCCTTAATGGTCAGTTTCTTTTGCTAGATGGGTCATATCCACTTTCTTTGGTTCATACCTAAGTTTTCCCAAGTTGGCTAAATGTAAATAAATCTCCCAAATTCAAAATAAAGAGCCTCATATATAAAGGACTTCACAAGGCATTTTATATCTAGCACTTACTACTTTGGTACATTAGACTTAATAGAAAATCAATAAATATTATAGCTTAGCATTCTGCATCACACATAAACTTGCATGCTTGATCAAGTAAGGGCTTAGGTGAAAGACATTCTTGCATCTATCATGCATGTTGATTATGCACGTTCCTTAAGGGAGAATTACATTTGATCTCAGACCATATCTTGAGGGTTAATGTAGGCAGTGATTAGAACAATAAGGTTTTTATAGCATGTGATCATTCTTCCCCTAACCCAATTTTTACCCCTTTTCATTTTGATGCATTTGTTTTTTTCATGTGTGTAGATAGATACAAGGTTTGGAGATTGAAATGGACCTATAATGAGATATTTTGAATTTCAATCTCTGAAATTTAGTACAGAGGCTCACATTGACTTGGTGAACAAAACCTATAAATCTTAGATCCATAAGACAATAGTGACAAATATGGAGAACAATGTTGGTGCCATTCTTATCTAGTTTTGGTGCTCCTATCCAATCAAAAAATGAAGTCCAAATCTAGATTCCCAATAGTGTCCCAGTCTTGCACCTCAATTACCATCTCTTGAATCATTCATTTTAGTCCCTTTTTAGATAAGTTTCCTATTCTTCCTCATGTAATTTACTTGATAAAAATCTATATTTTACCATATTAAACTAGTTTTTTCCCCTTATTGCAAATCCTTATTATTTAAGAACTAAACACTAGTTTCCTAAAAATAATAAAACATCTGGTGAAGTTGACTTACGTCAAACAAACTTGAAACCCTAGCCATACTTAGGGTTTCTCCTTCATATTTTGTGTAAAAATTTAATCTCAAAATTTTGATTTTTGTATAAATTTTTGTGCACTTATCCTATTCAAAATTATTTTAAGAATTTAAAATTATTGCATAAATTTAAAGAATTCTAAAACCCTAGATTTCAAAAACTAGGTCCTCAAACCCCAAGCCTACCTTCCTTGCAAATTTTAGAAAAATAGTTTGAAATTTTTCCAAATTGTTTACTTTGTCAAAAATAATTTCAAATTTTCAAAATTAGTAGTTTCTTGTGAAAAAATTCAAATTCAAATTTCTGATTTTTTGTATTAATTTTTGTGCATTTATTATATTCAAATCTATTTTTAGAATTTCAAATTATTTCATAATTTTCAAAAATTATAAAACCCTAGCTCAAAACCATAGATTTCCAAACTAGGTCCTCAAACCCCAAGTTATCCTCCCTTACAATTTGTAGAAAAATAGTTTGAAATTTTTGCAAATTAATTACTTTGTCAAACATAATTTCAAAAATTCTATGTTCATAATTATTTTTGCATTTATTTGCTTAATAGTGCTTTTCATTATTATTTTTGGTAATATAAATAAAATGGCCACTAAGGCACTTCTTCCCTCTCATCTCATAGATAAATTTCTAAATTTTTCTCATAATTATGACAATGAATGGACAAATTTGCAAAATTACACATTAGCTAAAAATGTGGAAAATGATTTCATTTACAATGAAGATAATTACTATTTTTGTAATGAGGAATATGATTATATATGTCATATTCATAGTAAAATACAAATAGATGCATCTTCTTCTCTCAAACCTCTCTCTTTTATTCCTTCTTCTAAAGAAAATAATTTTGATAAATGGGAAAGATACTCCTCACCTCATTCTCCTATGCACAATGTACCAAATGAAGAAATTAGTCATGCACTTCTAAGTGAACCTCCAATTGATGATAATTTGTTACCATATGAAAATAATATTTCTCTCTCTTTTGTTACTTTAATGTTCAAAATACAATAATATAAACATAATATAATCAAATTGCCAATGCATAGTTCAAATGATACATCTCGTGTTCCTAGCTCTACTTTGTCAAAAGAATGTCTAAATGAAAACTCTCCTCTTATCTCTCATATTTCACTTGAAAATAATGCATAAACTCCATCCATGGATAACATAGATGCACATGATATTTCAATTTCAAATGATACCTTATTGCATATTAGAAAAGAATTAAATTCTTCTCTTACACCTCTCCCTAGCAATGATGGAAATGATAATGAATATGAAAATGAGAGTGATTATGAAAAATATTACATATATGATAATAATGATGATAAATATGCACATAGTGAAGAAGAATATGCATCTCATGTTTCTAACCTTTCTCTCAGTCCTCCTCTCAAACATAATGCACTTTTAAATGTTGTTTCTACTTCTATGAATGATTCTATTTGAAATAATGCATATGTTAATGCTAATAGCACATCTTCTAATCAATTAAAATTTGACTCACTAAAACATAAAGATACCAATGAATTTATCAAGTCACATCTCACTTAGTATAACCTAGTTCTTGATCTTCACCTAAAGAGAATGGAGCCCACATCCATTTAGTTAGGTCCAAGTTACCATTACTCCTAAGGTTAAAGTGAGCACACTCCCTCTTTATGATCAAATTGCTAAATATAGCATTCTCATGGTCAAAATTAACAATCAAATTCAATGAGTAAATGAACCATTTCAAGATGATAATGTACCATCCCAAGGGATCATCTCTTTAATGCATGTAGTTGATAAATTACAACACCAAGTACATATCCTTACCTTTAAAAATAAGGCTTATAAGTTAGGGATGGATGCTAATGATCTACATGGTAACCCAATTTTGAATACATTCATAAGATCTTCATTGCCTAAGCATTTATAGATACCATCATTGCTTCACTTTGATGGAACTAGAGATTCATTTGCATACCTTCAAGCCTTTTAAATGGCTTTGCCATCTCATGCAAGTCCTTTGTCTCCACTCAAGTTATTTCAATAGACATTAGTAGTGGAAGCATAGATTTTTTTCTTTCATCTACTCCCCATTGGTTCATTTCACATATATGATGACTTAGAGGAGGCATTTCTTAGATATTACATCATAGACACAGGCCCTCATGTTACATATGATAAACTTGCCACACTACATCAAAATTCTTTAGAGCCAGTTAGTGAGTATATCTTAAGATTTAAGGCTCACATGTTAAGGCTAATATACAAAATAATATATTTAGAGATTTAGTATATATTTATTAAGGGGCTTCATCAACCTCTCCTTGAGCATCTACTATATCAAATAGAGTCTTCTTTTGAATACTTGTGTTATACAGTTTTATTTTTGGAAAAGAAATTAAGATTGATTGATGTAGATTCAGGTAATTAGATCACTATAGACTTCACAAAATAATATTTATCTATAACCCCTAGAACTCAACATCCACCATGTCCCAAACAAGATAAGAGACCACAACTAGAAAAACAATCAGTCAAGAACAAAGAGCTAGTTTTTAGAGCACAACCTATAGTATGCACTATAGAGAATAATAAAAAGGCACCACTATAGTTTGATTTAGAGTGGGATATCCCATATACCATACTATTATCACTACTAGATAGGAGGTTAATCACACTACCTTCTACTCATCGATGAGATCTACATCTCTTACATAGACAACCACATCATCCCTTTTATAACTATCATCACATCTATGGACACAAAGATAATTATTATTATGGACTTAGGGATTGCATTACTAGATGTGTTGATAATGGTATTATAACATTCACATAGGGGGCATAAATATATCTTCCATCATGGAACCCTAGACCTCATTCCTCTACAATTGAGTCATCCCAAGACATTCCTTTATAAGAATCATCAGTCACTCATCATGAGAGAAATGTAGTTTCTAGGATAAAATATCATAGGAGATATCCTATTCCACTACCTCAGAAGGTTTGGAAACTAGTATAATGAGAACAACCTACATATAACACTTTAGTCCAAGGAATACATAGTGTAGTTCCATATACATATCCAACAAAGTCATAAGCACCACATCAAAGTACTACTCATGAGAAATATTTACTATGGGCAAAAATTTTGGGTCTTATCTCACATAGTAATCCACTATGGTTAAAGCTAAATGAACCTACACCACAAAGTACTGTTGATGAGAAATATTTTCTATGGCTAGATTTTTTAGGTCCTATCTCACATAACAATCTACTAAAGTTAAGATTAAATGAACCCTTATCACAAGTTTTAACTCTATCTCAATATATTGCATAGTCATACACATCACAACAGAGGCCATAGGGTATACAATTATAGATAGATGAGCCTTATTCATATCACAATTTCATTTTCATGTCCAATAAAGTTGCATTCTATAAAAACTCCATGTCTATCTATAGTTAGTATACAATAGATAGTATCAAAAATATAACATATTCATACACAACATGAGCAGTATGGGAACTTTTTTAGTTGGCCAACATTTTTTAGCTAATGATACATCATAGAGTGATATAACACACATTCATACCAGAATCATTTCATAGCTTCACTTAGTAGGGCAATGATGGATCCAAATGACTAGTTAGCCTTTATCTTCTTGAGCCACACTTAGGGAAATAATATGCACAACGTGCTATCTTACATCCCCACATACTAACAACTAACATTCCTAACTCCCAATAAACTTTCCATAGCCAAACCCAGTATATTAAAAATATAGATCTTACCAAATCTTATTTTACCAACATTAAACCAATGCAATGTATCCAACCAAATTACCTATAATCTCAAACTAGCTCAATTCATCCCAATAATTTACTAATTACAAAAAAAGACCAATAAATTTTTGCTTACACATGATTAAAAATAAATTATAAACATCACACTTGAACTTATCAACAAAAGTCAAATCACATATCCCAAGTACCATTTTACCAAACATACACCACCTCAATTTCAATACCAAATCAACTACTTCTACAATAACCATATGTAATAAATATAACAATATATTTTAAATCCCATAACACAATACACATGAGTCAAAATCAAACCAACATACACACACACACACACACACACACACACACACACACACACACACAACCATATTTTCAAATACATATATTCCATATCAAGATACAATCAATCATGAATGGGTATCATGCCCTCACTCTTAGTCTCACTCTCTCGTCTAGTACTAGTCCCATAGTCTAGCCTAACACTCGATGCCCCCATACCTCCTCAAGCTCCCAAATACCTCTTACATTGACTATCTCACTCTAGTAACTGACCATGATCCTTACACAAGTCCACATACCACCTCTATAAATTAGTGTACTCATCCATAATCCATGTACTCACAGATCCATATTTAAGTGGAGGCATTATATGCCTATCTCACTTATCCCTTAGCTCATCTCTCTCTCCTACTACCTTAACATATATAGTTTTAGCTATAGCATCCCTATCAAACAAATGAGCATAAACACTAGATGTAAGTATCACTCATTCTATCAAACCCTCCTCTACAACATCATCAATAACATGTCATGTGAGCTCATGAAGTGTAAACTTAATTATGGTCTCTTAAAACTCATCATCTCCACCTATTTCCCTAGTTTGTGCTTCATCTTGAGGACCTTCCACTCCACCTATATGTAAAATTACAATACTATGTTAGACATACATTTTCAAAACAAGATAAAACATGCACTAACTTAAACAACTCAAATATAATCAATGATTACCAACCATCATTTGGATCAGATTAGGGTCCTCATACTTGGGGGCATCCCCTCCACCAAAAATATATCATAAATCCCATCAATGCCTCATCCACCATGTGGTATAAGCTTCTATGCATCCAACATCATCTACATCAATAATATTTATAGACATGTGTCATGCATCCAAATCTAATGGTGTTAACTCATCCTCAATAGGCCTGCCACGAGCTCCTACTCTCACTAGTGCTTATGCACTCCACACCCAAACCCATGCTAGTGGAGGTACATCCTATGGTACCCCAAACTATCTAATCATGTGCTCATCCTAAAAGTGCTCATACACTCCAATCCAATAGTCATGTAACCAAAAATTGACCCTCATAGATCATAGCTACACTATATCCTTAAGCCACCTAGGGAATCCTCTATAGGTCCTCTATATGATATCCCTAGCCACCAACTTATCTAAAACTCATTTGTAATGATTTATTCTAGGAGACTGAATAGCTAATTAACTCATCCACCACTCCCCATATGGTTTTGGAGGTGCTCACCTCCCCCTTGACAATCTTATCAGTTGAACAACTGTTATATGCTCGTAAGCCCAATAATGTAATAAAGTAGCTACACTCACACCACCACTGAATGCCTCTTGAGTAAACCTATATATGTCTCTATATAAGTGGGCAAGCATAGTCCTACCCCATAAAAACATAGTACACCTCTATACTATGCATGATCCTATGCATCTTGTATGAAATTAACACCCCACTCCTATCTACAACAACAAATGAGGCCAATAATATGGCCAACCACTTCCATAGGCATGGAACACTCAACCACACAATAATTGATAATAATACATAGATATCACTACCTCTCTTATGCATGCCTAAGGGCACACTAGCAAAATATAAAGATGCATAGTCAATAGCATCTGCATCCATATCATCCTACACTGTCACCTAATATCCACTAACTAGAAAATGTAAAATATGATACACATCCTCTAGAATAATAATAATCTCCTTAGTAATAAGATATAAAGTACATGTGTCTACATTCCACCTCTCACACAAGGTGGTAATCAGATACTTATCCCACTGCATAGGGCCTAAGTCACACATATGATCCAAACTTGCTCTATTCATCATAGCTCTCTCATCAGTCGATAAAGGCAATAATCTTAGTGTCTCCATCACTTGGCCTCTATGGAACTCCCTCATCTATAACTCACCCTAAAAAATAATATAAAATAGCATATGTATCAGTCAAATATGCTAAAGTAAACAAATAAGCTAAACAACAATAGATAGCCAATCAAAATCTCAAGAAACTAGCCCTAGTGGATAGCAATGCTACAAAAGGACACTAGTGCTAGATAATAGCACCAAATTTTGGATATCAGCACTAAACACTAGAAAATAGTTTTTACTCCTAGATAACAGTTCTAGAACTAGTCAAAATTCCTTAAAACACTAAAAAATAGTTCAAAAACATTAAAAACTAGATTTTACATAGGCAAAAATCAAGCATTTTAGCTACTTACCAAGCTAACCTCCCCACTAACCTCGCCCTGTGCTACCAACTTATCAAATCAAGTTATGGTAGATGATTATCTCCTTGGCATATCTCCTACTCTAGATCTCCAAATATCAAAATAGTTAATGAGAAAATGAATCAAGAGTTAATTCAATTTTCCTATATCAAACAACTTTTCCATTCAAAGCAAAATACCATTTTGCCCATTACTTCAACCATATAGCTCCATTTTATAAACCATTTTATTCCATGAAATCATGAAAATAACACATTTGATATTAATAAAACCTTGATCTATTACTACAATCATTTACCTACCATGGTACACACATCTCTATATCTCTTTTATGCCCAGATAAACAACTTGGTCTTCACCAATCTTAAATCTCATTCAAACTTTCAATAACTTAGTCTAAACAATCAATCAACTTTTTAAATCAATTCAAAACTATACCAACATTATTCCTATCATTATGCCACTAGTTATCAATTTCATCCCTCTCCCCAAAAGGGGGGCATCATTCCTACTATTTATGCTCATACACTTACCCAAGACACCTATCCACTCGCATAGATGGATACACCATTGTTGTTACACCTCCAAAAGATAGATTATCAAATTAAACTTATATTAGTCAAAATATATAATGATTCAGATTATATGGCTCACTCAACATGGTGTTTACACCTCTAATATTTAGATTATCAGATTGAGCTCATATTGGTTGAAATATATAGTGATTCAGATTACATGGATAATTTAACATTACTCAAAGCATTCAGATGGATATACCTTAAGTTTATAGATACAATGGTTTAGATTATATGGATTCATAGTGACTTTGATATAGACTTAGGCCTAGATACTAGATTTGGGAGCATGTACATTACTACATGGTTCACACATACAGCTTCATACAACATGACATAGTTACAGGACTAGGTAGAGATTATAGGCATAGTGTAGAGAATATTGTTTTAATCTCCAATTTTTCCCATAGGGCATGGAATGATGGCTCATATCACATGTGGTTATAAAAATTACTAGACTATACATATGCATTACTCACATACTAGATTTGGGGGCATGGCATAGATGTTCATGTTTTTCATCATCTAGGATTATATAAATTGGAATGGTAGGACATGATATTTTATTCTTACACATTTACTAGAGTTTCAAGATTACACATAGCTATACCTATGTTGTCACTAGTTTAGATCATATGATCATCTATAGTGGTTGGTCCATAACATTACCTAGACCCAGGCTATATGAGTTTGTTTGGGATATAGGGTAGAAATTGGTTTTAGACCTTTGAATACTTCTCAGTTCTAGTTTATATTATTCAAGATTAAGGGCATGATATAATTTAATCTTCACGGCATACATATTCTATACACACATTCTAGATTACATGAGTTTATGTCGGATAGAGGGTAGACATTAGTTTTAGGCTTGCAAGCATTTCTCATTTCTATTCAAATTTAGTATAGGGGGCATCCATTTTAGGGATTCCTTCTTTCTCTAGGTACTATTCAAATTTAGTATAGGGGGCATCTATTCAAGGATTCCTTCTTTCTTCAAGCACTATTTAGTTCTCCATCCACTTCCATGGCTAGGAAGTTGGACCCTTTTTCAACACATTTATCTCCACATAGGTAAGCTTAGGCACACATCTTCTTTCTTTATTTTACTCTAGTACTTCATTTCATTCCATCACTAGATTAAAAGGGGGGGGGAATTTATACACCCTAAATTAGTCAAGCAACCACACATGTCTTGTCTTCACAATCCTTTCATAGGAGACTCCAACTGGAGAATTTGAGCTTTGTTCACATTTAGCCAAGTCTTTGATTTTAGTCATCTCAGTATTGTTACATGCCCTAAACACATTTTTACCTATTCCTAGTCATCTTCAACCTTTAAAATTGTCATTCCACCTTAGCTAGATCATAGTTTATATGCTTTTTCCATCCCCCCTAATCCCTAGCGTATAGGATAAGAGTGCTAGAACTAGACTACAATGCTAAAACCTAGGGTGTCCACTTTCTAATGCTCTTATCCAAGGATAATTTGAGCCTTAACAATCAGTTTATTTTTATAGATGAGCCTTAAACCTTTTCTTTGGTTCATCCTTAAAATTTCCCATGTTAGCCAAATGTAAATAAAGCTCCCGAATTTTAAATAAAGATTCTCTTATATAAAGGAATTCACAAGGCATATTATATCTAGCACTTAATACTTTGACACATTAGACTTAATAAAAAATTAGTCAATAGTATAGCTCAACATTGTCAATCACACATAGACTTGCATGCTTAACCAAGGAAGGTCCTAGGCAAAATTCATTCTTGCATCTATCGTGCATGTTGTTTATGCACATTCCCTAAGGGATAACTACATTTGATTTGAGACTGTAGATTGAGGATTAATATAGATAGCAATCAGGGCAATAGGGGTTATAGAGTATGTGATCATTCTTCCCCTAACCTATTTTTTCTCCTTTTTGATTTTGATTCATTTGTTGTTTCCATATGTGTAGATAAATATAGGGTTTCAAGATTGAAATAGACCTATAGTGAGCTCTGTTAACTTTTAGCCTCCATAATTTGGTACATGGGCTCATACTAACCTAGTGAATAAAACCCAAAAATATTAGATCCTCAAGAAAATAGTGGTAGAGGTAAATAAAAACATTAGGGCCAATCCTATGTAATTTCATTATTCTTATCCAATCAAAAAACAAAGTCCAAATCTAGATTTTTTATAGTGTCCTTATCCTACACATCAATTACCTGATCCTAAATCATTTATTTTAGTCCATTTTTAGTTAAGTTTACTTTTCTTCCTCATGTAATTTACTTGATAAAAATCTACATTTTACCATATTAAACTAGATTATCCCCCTTATTCCAGGCCCTTATTATTTAGTATCTAAACACTAGTTTCCCAAAAATAATAAAACACTAATCATTTTACCATCTCGACTAATGGTATAGGAGAGTATTTGACCCATGACATATTTCACATTGCCAAGATTCCATATAACCCTGAGTCCTATGGAAGACCTAAATCCAATCCACTTTGTATAGAATGGAAACAAAAAGGAAAGGACAAACATCATAGTCTTTCTCCTATCATTTTCACACTAGCCATTAGCTAAGAAGAGGGTCCACTTGCCAATGATGAATCCTAGTTGTAAAATGACCAATTGGATGAATAATACAAAAATGCCAAATATCCTATTTCTAATAAGATCATGTAGAATTAATCCTATGAAGGAGGAAGCTTTAGGCCAAAGTAATAGGGTACATTAGAGATAATTTTTATTACTCAATATAAATAAACCTATGGTCTCAGATTTAAATCACCTAGGGGTGACCCCACGTATATTATTCATGTTCTAACACTAACAACTAGTGATGATGATGCCAATAATGAAGTAGAGTCTGATCACAACCATTTTAAAGATCTTTCCAAAACCAGCCTATTTGATCTACATGCCACTTTTACCCTTACTCTAATTATTTTTAATAAACCACTTCCTCTATATTACCCTCAAATTATAGCTTGGGACCAACAAGAGTCCGCAATTCCTATAGATGAGTGTGAGAATGTTGAAGCCTTCTAAAATTTTATAGGCCTAAGAGACAATGTTCCGTTAGGAGACCATAAATAAGGGTTCTCTATCGCACTAGATCCTATAGCCTATTTTGGAGAGTGGGTGAACAACCTCAGCCAAAAATAAATAAATAAAACATTGAGGTCCCAAAGTGAAAACCTATTTGAGGCACTTTTGGACTAGGGTAAAAGTAAAAAAGAAAGGCTAGTCTTCTAGTGAAAACCTATTTTAGGTGTCATTAGATGTGGGTCTTCACTTTTCCTCAAATTAATCTTAGGATACCACTAATGATGAACCTACTTTTGGGTTTGAGTTCAGTTTAGAAGAATAATATGCCTTTTATCAAATTCTTTAGGAATTTACAATAGTGTTTGTAACATGGCCATCCCTACCATTGAGAGATTTTGATTATTCTTGTTTAGACAAACCTGAAAAAATAGTCTAAATAGAGGACTTCACAATTTTAGGCCAATTCAAATAATTGTGAACCATTCTAAAAGATGGCTTGAGTCTTCTCATAAAATATACTATAGAAGTTAATATCAGGACTCCAAATGACCCAAAATAGATCAAATTAGGTGCATCCCTCACTAAGGAAGAATGAAAAATATTTATATCACTTTTGAGGGAATTTATTAACATATTTACTTGGGCCTATTCAGACATGATAGGCTTGGACCCCACCTTAGTTGTACACCACCTTGTTTTATATCGTAATGTCAGACCTATGAAGTAAAAATTGCATAAGATACATCCTTGAATTATTGTATTAGTAAATAAAGAGTTTGAAAAACTCTTAAAATTGAGATGTATTTGATTAATTGACTACTCATATGGATCTCAAATGGTATGCCAGTTAGTAAGAAGCCTCAAGGAATCATAATCTACACCAATTTTAGATATATAATTAAATCCTTCCCCAAAGATGACTTTCCTCTTTCAAGAATTAACATGATAGTTGACTCCATAATGGGGTATGAAATATTTCACTTATGGATGGATTTTTAGGAGACAACCAAATTTGGATTTCCCTAGATGACTGACATAAGATAGCATTCACCGCTCTATAGGGAATTTTTTTTATCAAGTTAGGCCATTTGGTCTTAAGAATGTTGGGGCCACATACCAAATAGCCATGACCATCATATTTCATGATATGATACATAACATTATGGAAGACTATATCGATAACATATTAGGTAAATCAAAGACCTGTGTCAATCATCCAACTACACTACAATGAATATTTGAGAGGATTCATGAATACAAGCTCAAAATCAATCCTAAGAAGTGTATCTTTAGTGTCACTTCAAGAAAATTATTAGGCTTCATTATATCTCACCGAGGCAATGAAGTTGATCCTACCAAAGTACAAGCCCTTACAGAGATGTTGCCATCTTCTAATTTGAAGCAACTCCATAGTTTACAAGGAAATATCCAATCTATTTAGTGTTTCATTTCTTAGTCAGCCAATAAATACCATCCATTTACACACTTATTGAATAAGGGTGTCATGTTTCATTGGGATGGTGAATTCCAAAAATATTTTCAGCATCTAAAGGAATATCTTGCCAATCCACCTATTTTTTTACCACCTATACAAGGAAAGTTTCTTCTTCTATATTTATTTTCCACATACAAATCCATAGGGGTACTTCTATTTTAGCATGATGATAATTTAAAATAACATGTCATTTACTATCTAAGTTGTACACTAGCTACATATGAACACAACTATATGCCTAAAGTAAAAACTTGTTTCGATATAGTCTTCTCAACATAGAAACTATGACATTAAATGCTTAACAACAAGACCATAGTTATTTCCAATGTAGATCCACTCAAGTATCTACTATCTAAGATAGTTTTACAAGGGTACATGGCCAAATATATCATGCTTCTAAGTGAGTTACAAATAGAATATGTCAACTACAAATCCACCAAGGGATAAGTGCTTGTAGATTAGCTTGTTAAAGCTCCCCTTGCAAATACTAAACCTCCCACTTTTCAACTCCAAGATGAGTCCATTATGACCATCACTAAAACACCTCCTCAGGAGCAACACTATAATCTATATTTTGATTGATCATTCACATCACATGGATTGATGGTAGGACTCTTATTTATTACACCATAGGGGGATCTTATCCCTAAATCATTTTATATCAACTTTCCTTATACTAATAATATGGTTGAATACAAAGCACAAGAATATCAATTCCTCATTGAAAATATTATATTACCAACTCATAAACCTTCAACCATCACAATGATCAATGATATTGTTAGTCGCATCTCTATAAGGTATTTAGACTCTTTACATACCTTCATGACCATATCATGCCACCAGACCTATCATGAAAATAAAAAAGACCTTTACCCACTAAGCCTCACATTATACATTACTTGTAACAACCCTTTACCATCAAAACTTTGATAGAACTCTATTTCATTATTTAAATTCGATAAAATTAACATTAGTGTTACATAAAGTTCTTGAATGAGGTATGTGGATCCCACACTAGTGGGGCCATCTTAGCCAAAAATCTCCAAAAATAGGTTATTATTGGCTATTTATGGATGTAGACATAATTATCTATGTCAAAATGTGCCACAAATGTCAAAAGCATGCTAATCTAATCATGTCTCAGCCAAAACACTAAAACCAATGCTTAATTCATGGCCATTTTCTATATGGGGACTTGATCTCATTGGAAATATTAACCCAACCTCATCTAATGGCCATAGACACATCCTTACCATTATCAAATATTTCACTAGTGATTTGAAGCTATACCCGTCACTTATGTTATTAGAAAACAAATTTCCAAATTCATATTTAACCATGTCATCTGTCAATATGGTATCCCATTCAACATTATATATGATAATGGTAGATCATTTAAGAATAAGGATGTCAAATCATTATGTGTTGAGTACATCATTAAATATTTTTATGCTAAATATTACCCTTAAGGTAATGGCTAGGTTGAAGCATTCAATAAAACCATTTTCAACATCCTTAAAAATATTATCAATGGTGTTGGCTATAATTAACACCTCAAAATCTTTTGCAACCTCTAGGCATACTACACTATTACTGTACCCCAATATGAGCCACTCCATATTCACTAGTTTATGGTACTGAGGCCATTATTCTTATTGAGGTTGAGTTACATTCTCTATGCATCTCATTAAAACATGTCTTAGATGATGAATACTATAGAGTAGCTCACCTACAAGAGCTAGAGTTACTTGATGATAAATGCATGGCTGCTTTTCACAACCTTCAAGAGTACTAGAACAGACTCTATCGCCACTATAATTAACATAAAGATTTCAAACTTGGGGATCTTGTGTTCAAAGAAAACAAAAAAAAACACCATGGCTAAAAAGAAGAAGAAGAATAAGGGAAATTTAAAACCCAATTAGATGGGCCCCTATGTCATTATTGAAAATTATGGCTCTAGAGCATTCAAGCTTATTACACTAGACAAAGATGAACTTGATATGCTAACGAACATATTACAACTCAAGAATTACTTCACTTGAGACACCTGAAATATTTTCTATGAGGCACATTTACATTATACCATATTATGATCTTATTTGTATCATACCCTATACCATTCTATCGTACCTTTCTTATAGATCAAAGATTGTTTTTACCCTCCTTGCCCAACCCCTTTAACCTTGGTTATATTTTATTGGTTCTTCAGGTACCTTTAGCATGTGGATTTAGATCAAGTTTCAAAAGTTGATTCAGTATTCTAGACAAAGACAATCTCTTAAACTAGTATGATAGTGGTTTGGTATCTTCATCCTTCATTCATTATTTCATTGTAGTTTGAGTGTTCCTAATTATAACTACCTTTGAGCAAATCAATCTAAATCAATCTTTCACTTTATAATACTAGTTATAACCACCTTTGGGAAAATTAGTTCCATTGACATATGTCTTTGTTTCTTAATTATAACTACCTATGCAAAAATTAGGAACAACATATTTATCATACCTTGAAGTCCCACCTTGCCATTCTTATGTTTTACTATGTCATTTGCCTAATTTGAGAACTTGTTACTACCTAGTTAGATTCC
Organism: Torreya grandis; assembly: GCA_037957365.1. Classification (NCBI taxonomy): domain Eukaryota; kingdom Viridiplantae; phylum Streptophyta; class Pinopsida; order Cupressales; family Taxaceae; genus Torreya; species Torreya grandis. The sequence goes on from JARHVA010008846.1 coordinate 55,816, forward strand.
TTTTCTATCAAGAAAAAATATAGCAACTTGAGGTCTTACTCTGGTACTATGTAGGTAGTGCTCAATTCACATTGAGGTCAGCTCATTCACTCTTTACCATGCTCTCACCATTTTGCAATCAATTTACACATTTGAATACTCTTGCTATTTTGTGAGTTAAACTATTTAGCATCTCATAATTCTTCATTAATTTGAGATGCTTAGAAATTTCCAAAAACATTTGTAAAAGATCTATAAAATCCTAAATATTACCAAGTTGACCACTTCTTTTCCTTAAGGATTCAGGGATCCCTAGTTATTCCACAAGAAACCACTTGTCATTTAGTTTTCCCATCCTCATTTGTCTTAAACCTTACACTCTCATTATTTTATGAGTTCATGTCCTATGTATTATGTATTAAAAATTCATATATTAATGACCACTTATCTTTATTTAACACTCTCACAATTTTATGAACCCATCCCCACATTCATGTAAAACACAATCAAGTTTTATTATCATCATTTTCTTCTATCCCATATCCTGGGAGAACTACATTTGTCCTTAATTTCATGTTGGATCATATGCCCATGTACCTAGATTCTATTTGACTACCCCTTCCTTTTCTTCTATTCCCCCCCTCCCTCGACATTTTGTTTGTTTGTTTCATTATCTCCTATAACCTAGGGGCAATATTCGTTATCTTGTTTGTTCTCTATTTATGCTAATATTGTGGCTCACCATTGTTTGTGTTTATTTCATAGGGTTTTTTTCACTTTTTATTTCTTAGTGTTTTGTTGTGATTTTTATTTATTACTATTTTGTCCTTTTGTTTGTTTATTTGTCTGTTTGTTTTCTTTCATTGTCATGCCTTGACTTAGTATATTTACATTCATTGGGTGATTCCTTGTGCATTATACTTAAGTCCATCCATATTCATATGTTAACATTATCATCATGGTTTTTATCACTGGTGAATTATTTTCAATTATTTATTGGATCACGTGTCAGTCCTTATACATATTTTGGCTATGTTATCATGGTGTTTTTCTATCATGATGCCTACCATCACGTGTTATATCAAAACTCAGCTCAATAAATATTACTAGAGATGAGGTCATAGTACTTCTCCTTGGCACCTAAAAAATTCTTAGTCTACCCAAATCAATTCCCAAATATAGATTAATTAAATCAAGAAATAATATTCATCCTTACTAGTTAGGATGAGCATCTCCATTCTAATAGGTTACTTGAATTCATATTTATCCTCTATACCAACTTAATTTTACTTCATGAGTACAAATTTAGTGTGTAAGCCCCCTTGTACCAATTTTCCACATTATTCAAATCATTCTATTAATGATTCTAACCACATTTGGAAAAATCATTGTGTATCATCCCACTCACAGAACCAATGATTATAACTGCCTATGTGTAAATAATTGTATTTTGATTTATCTAGAATTTAATGATTATAAATGCCTTTGGGTAAATAATTATCTCTATTCACCCAACTAGGGCATGCTTTCATACTTGTAATGATTATAACTACCTTTGGGTAATTCATTATTTTTACTTATAATGATTATAACCACCTTTGGGCAAATTATTCTCGTGCTACCCTTATCCTTTGGTTAAAGATTATAACCACCTATGGGAAAATAATTATATTTTTACCATGTTATGCCAATGATTATAACAACCTTTTGGAAAATCATCCTTTTTTATTTCCAAATGAGACAACTCACTATTCCACTAATTATACTACCTATGGGTAAATCAATTCTTTCCACCCCCTTTACCTTTTGGTCCCATCCTTTTCTTTCTTTCGAGGGGCTGATCTCTAACTATTTTGTGTTAATCATTCCCTTGAGGGGGCATATATAGCTCATCCATCACTTATTAGAGTATTAAGAATACATTACTGTGCTTATAGCTTAAAACACCTTCCCAAACCAGGGTAAAATGTAGACACCTAATTCTTGCCACAATTGGCCTCTGACCAGAATTTAGACTGATTCTTACTAACCATTACAAATTAATCCTAAAAATAACTAAAGGTCCTAATTATATCCATGCATCATTAATAAATGCTCATAATCCTATTGAGGTATCCCTATTTGGGGTATTAGCCTATATGTAATAATAACCTCTCATAGATTCATTCTCAAACACCTTGTGACATAAAAATTATTAGTTTGGCCTATGGACCCATTAAGTATAGCACTTGATCAAATATTAAAAGATAAAAAATGCTAATCAAATTATATCATCTAAGTAAACAAGATTAAATGCTTAGTTTAATTATCCATTTACATTTAATGAATATCTAAAAATGGAAATTATAAAATTCAAAATATCAAGCCTTTTCGTGCTTGTCTTTATGAGTTGTCAAGCTCTTCCAAAATATTCTAAAATATATAGTTTGAGATTTATGCCTAGTAATTGAAAATCATAATTACATGACACTCCACCTAAGGTTAGTTTAAACCAATACATGTTTAAACTCAACCTTAACTCATATTGGGTGAGAGTTAATTCTTGAGGCTATAAATACAAGACCATGCCTATTAATTTCAAAGTTATTCTGGTATAAAGTTATTATGCACAAATATCTTCAAAAATCCCTCTTGGTGTAAAATTATTATGGTTAAATATATTCAAAGCTTTGATAATGTAGTGTTATAATGCTCAAATTCACAAGCCAAACAACCAAGACAAGGTGCTAAGGAGAGAAGAAGCCAAATAAAGCTTTATTGTCAAATATTTCTTGATGCACAAACTAAAAAAACCACTAAAAAAGTCCATTTGGAGAAGGTAAAATAATTTTTTTTTTTTTTCATAGTTTTGTTCTCATATGCATTCTTTTTACCTATGTTCTCCCTAGTGTCTACGCTAAAGGTGTTAGTATTTTAGTGTGTTATTTTTATTTATTTTATTGGACTAACACAAGACTAACCTCCCCTCTATGTATTCCTTGTTCACACGTAGGATTTGCATCAATGTTATGATAGAAAACACTCTAAAAACCTTGTCCATTATAGGGGTAAAACCTACTTCTATAGTCTTAAAAATGGTAGACTAGTCTATTACCAAACCAAAAAGAACCATAAAAGATGTCTCTATGATAGTGCAATCTTGGGAATATCCCATCAATTTCATGATATTCTAGCCTAAGATAAAAAAATATGATATCTATTAATCTTAGGGAGACTTTAGGTAACAACAATTGCAACATTAATAGATTACAAGTCAGGAAACATGACCATTTTAAATGGAATAAAATCAAAATGGATTCTTTGTATCCACCTACAAAACTTTATATAGATCTTTCATATCACCTATGGGTTGATAAACCTAATAAAAATAGCAACTGTCTCTCCTAATTAGTCATGGTAGTAATTAATAATCATGTAAATGAATTAGAAAAAGAACTAATAAGGATGTTTTAAGAGCTTAATCTATCTACAAAGTCTATTAGTGTGGCTCCAAAGTCTAATAGTATAGCTCTAGAGTCTGATAGTATAGCTTTGGATCTCGATAGATTATCCCCATGTATGTAATAAGAATCTAAGGTAAAATATGCATTAATCACTTGTTATTAGAATCAAACATAAAAAGCAACCTTAAGTCAAAGCATTCCCAATCCTAGATACTTGGGGGAGTGACTATAAATAGATAAAGCACAACAAAACTAGAAGAACAAGAGATAAATCCCTTTATCTTCCTTTTATCTCTAAATTGCTTGTTGAAATGGTAGTTAGATTACTCAGCTTATGTCCAAATGGAGTGTTCAGTGATGCTCTTTATTTTTGGGTAGAACCTCCTCTTTGTCCACTATGGTTTTAGTATTGGAATGCATTGGTCTATGAATCTTCTCTTATAGATTATACATAATAACTTTAGACAAAAGAGCCTGTTAGATGTGAGTCTGAGATATTGTATTTATAGGTTTAAAACTAACCCCAACACAAGTGTGATTAGGTTTAGGCTAACCTTGGGTTAGACTTGGGAGTCTAAATACATTAAATAATGTCCTTAATTATGTACTTATGGATGCATGTCTCAACATTTCTATTTTTCAAGGCATTTATGTTGATATTTTGTAATTCTTGACTTTGAATATGATGACATTGTCATGAACTCATATCAATTTGATATTTATTGAATTTTTTTTTTGGAAATTATGAATTCATTAATTAAACATGGATTATTTAATTAATAATTTAATTTAATTTATTTGTTTAATTAATTCTTCTTAAGTTTTTTGGTCATTTCAAGAATTAGATTGTCTTATGTAATTTGTCAAAAATGTTAGTTTTCTAGGTTGCAACCTGACTAAGAATGAATTTGTGAGAGGTTATCTTCACATATAGGGTAATACCAAAAATAGGGATGTTTTAATTCAATTTTGGGAACTTACATCCAATGTATGGATGAATTGGGATTTTTAATGATTTTTAGACTTAATTTTTATAGTTTGGTAGAAACCAGTCTATAATCCACTTAGAAACGAATGTGGAAAAAAGGAGTGTCTAAATTTCTCCCTTATTTGAGTAAGTTTTAAAAGACATGGGTAGAATAACATCTTTTCAAAGAATGAAAAAGTCATTATGATTTAGTTAATGCCCTAGTAGGATAATTAATGAACATTGGATGCCCCCTTGAGGGATTAGGTGACAAATAGTATCATTGATCAGGCCCTTGAAAAGAGGAAATGACATGTCTAATTGTAATAGGGACTAAAATACTAAATTACACAAAGGTGGCTATAATCAGTGGCATAATGATATACCTATGTAGGGTATATGGGTTGAAATAATGATTTTCCCAAAGGTATTTATTATTATTAGCATGGTGATTTGTCCATGTAGGGTGGTTGCACATGGAATAAAAGTGATTTTTCCCCAATAAGGTAAAATAGATCATTAATTGGTCACTATAGTTTGTTGTTTTTGGTAAAATTTGTAAACAGGAGTTCAATAAATAAATTTTTAATATATATATATATATATATATAAATGATGAGTTGTCATAAAATAGTATCATGAATATATAACATCGATTAGTACAAATATGCACATTCAAACTAGTAGTGGTACAACCAAAAAATAACATTGTTAGACGTGTCTCTTAAAGGCCTAATAACATGGTTGAGGGAGAAAATAGTTAAAGAATAATTGATGTATCAATGAATGGTGCACAAAATATATCATAGAGTCAAAAATAAGACTATTATTGTAGACACCAAAATTGTGTCTACTCCTTGGTCGACTCCCCCTTGGTCCCCTTGGTCCATTTCTAAACATTCCTAACCCACACACTTATTAATTTAAAATAAATTATCTATTTTAAATTAATCATCCTCTTGACACCTCACCCATGACACCTCACCCTTGGACACACCCCGCCTTGGATACCTCCCCTTGGATGCCTCCCATCACCCTATGACCAATTTATGACCTATTTCAACCCTCCCACTAACCTCTCACACCTATTAAACCCGCCTTCGACTGTTTTACCATGACCACTAAACCTGGAAGATGGAGGATCAAGAAAAAGGCTAAAAATAGCATTTTTACCCATATTCTATCCACTGACGTCTGTTACCCATCAGCCGATGCCGATGGGATCACCGACGTCAATTGCTTAAAACCAACTTGCAGGCTGAATGGAAAAGGAATCACAGACCCAAAGGCTAATTCTCTATCTCTTGGTATTTGACCTCTCTCTCTCTCTCTCTCTCTCTCTCTCTCTCTCTCTCTCTCTCTCTCTCTCTCTCTCTCTCTCTCTCTCTCTCTCTCTCTCTCTCTCTCTGACGTACACCAAGCATCATAGGCTATAGGCACTCTGTAGAAAGAGCTCTAGACTTTGGGTTAAAGACATTGTAGGAAGTCTTCTACATCAGCCACATCAGAACAAGTCTTCTACACTCCTTCTCTAGCAAGCAAGAGCTAAGTATTCCTCTTTTATTTCATTTCATTATTTAGAATATATTAGTAATTGGTTCTCTAGTTACTACTTCTAAGTAATATTATCAACCAGACCAAACTTGACTTTCTTCCCAGAGAGGCTAAAAAGCCTTCTTCATACTCTTACCCCATTTCTGACACCCTGTCTCCCTACCTTATCCTTCCTAAGACTCTGTCCACTGTCTTACCATCCTACACAGACCCAAACCTTCCAGACCCCTCTGTCAACCACAACCCTATCCAAAACTCACCCAAGGCCATTGCCTTGACTGACATCAACCATTTCCCTCACCGATGTCAGCAACATAACTGACGATGGCACACTGAACAATCGATGATGGTAGAATAACTGGCATTAGCAACATTGACAAACCAATGATGGCAAACTAACTGACATCAGTGACTATGATAGACCAACAACAAAATATAGGTACACATTATCTCTATTCTTTTTGTTTAGCCTTTCATTATTTCTCTTTCTAGTAACATTCATTTTATCAACTAGTGGACTATCATCCCTCATGGAAGTCTTTGCACTTCTGGGACCGAGCTTTGCTTGGCAGTCCACCTTATATCCATCTAACAATCTCTTTGTTTAAGTCTTTCTATCTAAAAGGTGTCATCCTCCACAGCCAAAGAGGAGTCCCTTCAATCGTCTGGATAATGGTGCACAAACTTCATCTGGGTATCATCTAACTCCTGACCATTTAATCTTAGTTTCTTACTTCCTTTGAATGTAGAAAAGTAAAAAAATAGTTAGAAACATTATGGCACACTCGGTGGGACCCTGGAGCTTTCCTTGGGTTCATTTCTTCTAAAATAAACTTTTCATATAGGTGCATTAGATCTCTTCTTACATCCTTTTCTTCTATCTTTTTTGAAAAGACACCATTAGCAAGTTAAAAAGAATCCTTCTTTTTCTTTCTTTCCTGCATCTTAGAGTAGTGAAATTCATACTCTTCAACCTTTTCTCCACTTGTCTGCATCTAAACACACATTTCAATTTGGGCTTAAAATCTATTGCATCTCATTTTTGCTTGAATGCATATTTAGTCCACTCATCTAGTAACTTAAAACCACATTATGAATAAAGCGTAGTCCACTTATGTTACACAACCTGACCATTTTCACAATCAAACATCTAAACATACCTAAGATAAGGACTGACTAGGATTTCATCACCTAGCAGATACCTTACCCTTCTTGGTAATCCTATTTAGACTTCACTACCAAGGGGAGAACCCACTCTATTCTCTGGCAGAGTATAAACTCTAGGGGAAGTATATACTGGCTAAGCGACCTAGCTTGTCTCTGGGCTCGTGAAGTGAGGGGAGCTTGCTCCTTAGCACTAGGCCATGTACAGAACCTAATACAAATTTTGAGCACCAAAACTAACCCAAAACTAGCCTTAAACTGCTTCTTCTAGGACCCATTCTAAAAGCCAACTTCCCAAACATACTCTTCTAAGGCATAAGCCAACAAGACTCTAAAAATTTTTCTTAGGAACTAACGTTAGAGTCTGCTTGTCTTCATCTCTTTTCCTATCTGTATCTAATTTTTTGAGTTGGTGAGGTCACATTCTGAGATCTAAAGAACAACTCAGACTTTCTTCTTTTTCTTCCAAAAACTTTCAATTTTTTGAAGTTTTCAGAAATACACAGACACTGACATCAATTTTTCCACCGATGTCGGCAACTATTTTCACTGAGATTAGTTATATGACCGACATCGGTTCTTCTATTGACATCGGTCACTATCAACAAAACTTCTTCCAAAATAGCAAGCTTAAAACCTAACTTTTGTGCTGTTAAACACACATGCTGAGTTTCTGAAATTGAAAAAACACAGTTTCAGGAACCTGACCTTTTTTTGCCTTGGATGGTTTTGACACGTAGTCAAACCAAAAATCTTGTTAACCATGCAAGGAAGCAACCACTTCCACCTTCACCTTTCATATCAAGTCCCCTAATAGAGTGTACTTTAGAGGCTGAATATTCTCCTATCCAATCAACCCCTAATCAATCCCCTATTGTTCTTGAGGGGGATCAAGACTTTGAGAGATTCCTTGACCTTAATGTCAAGGCTCTCCAACACTATCTCGCTAAGAGCCAAATGTGAGACTCTTCAATTCAACCAAGTTCTACACCTTATCAAAACTTGATTATCTTGACTCCACACACTCTTGTGCCTATAAACATGAGAGTGACTACCTATCCTTTTATCAGTGCCACCATTCAACCACCTATGGTGACATCAAGCCAGGTTGTGCCTTCTAACTTTATGACACAACCACCCTTGACTTCAACATCAGTCCCTATGACTAGTTACCAATATGTTGTGCCTATACAAGCACAACCAACTACATCATATGCCCCTCCTCATACCTTCCAAGTGCCCTACAACCTAGGGGGCACCCCACCTGCAAATCCACCAACTGATATAATCAAGATGTTGATGGATAAAATGTCTAATCTTGAGACATCCATTTTTGGTTCTAGAAATGTTCTCTCATATGAACGAATCTGTAATGAGCCCATTCATCCTTCAGTCCCAATCTGACCATATCCAAGTCAATGGGAACTCCCCAAGTTTACTCATTTTTAGAGTAAGGAAGACCTGCAATAACATCTATGAGCGTTTAGACACGCTTGTTACCTTATAGCACATGATGATGCATTGTTACTATGCACGTTTCCCATGTCACTTTTTGGTGCTGCCCTTGATTGGTATAGCTCCCTTACCAGTCACTCTATCTTTTCCTTCAAGCAACTAGCCCAACTATTTCTCAACCACTTTTCAATTAACATCACTAAAAAGGTCTCCATCACAAACCTATATTCTATCAGACAATTTGATGATGAATCCATAGCTAATTTTGTTGCTCGATGGAGAAGTTTAATCAACCAACTCTCCTTTTCTTTACCTCAACCTGAGCTCATCGAGTTCTTCTCTAGAGCATGTGCCAAACACATCTCATCTACTCTGTGGGTCCAAACATTCTTCACATTTGACGAAGCTTTCACCATGGCTAGGAAGCTTGAACTCTGTGCGGTCGAAGAGGACAAGGTCACACTATGTAGTAAAAATACTAATGCAAAATCCAATGAGCCTTCTTCATCCAAACCTGCTTCTTCCCACTCCAAACCCAAGGGAGTGGCCAATGCTATGGTCTTTAGATCACCATCCTCAATAACAACTAACCAATCTCAACCCTCCACATCACAAAGCATCACAAGACAATTCCAACAATGATACATATAGCGTCAATACACTCCAATAGGAGAATCATACATTTTTGTTTTAGATAGACTTGTCAAACAGGGGGTCCTCAATCTCCCTCAAATCTGACCACCTCAATTTGACCCCTCAAAATCCATCCCTACATGGTATAGGGGAAATGACTTTTGTAATTATCACCGTGTCAAAGGTCATGACATAGACAATTGTAAAACATTCAAAAACATTATCTAGGACATGTTAGACAAGTGGGATCTTGTTTTAGATAACCCAAATGGGCCAGCTAACAAAAACTTGGATGTCTTTAGACAACCATTCCCTAACCATCCCCCTAGTCAAAACAACATTCAGACCATGGCCGATGACCCCCAAGAGCATAATATACACACGGTCAACATGATATTTTTTATCATTCCTAACCAACCTCTCCCATAGTCTAAAGAGGTTATTCAATCTATTTGTCCACTACAGATAGAAGAGCCATCTTCTCCTATTTGTCCACCAAAGGTAGAAGAGCCCTCTTCTCCTATTTGTCCATCACAGGTAGAAGAGCCTTCTGCTCCTATTTGTCCACAATGGGTAGAAGAGCCCTCTTCTCCTATTAGTCCTCCATCTACCCCTCTTTTACATTTAGGAGAGTCTACCTTGACCTCTCCCATATTGGAAGATGCCTTGACAACACCAACGCCAGCTGCCTCACCCTCATCCTTCTTACTACCAATGGGGGATCATACTTTTACCACTCCTCGATCACATGAGGAAGCCATTATCATCCCTACGCTCTTTCCAACTAAAGAGCCACACTCTCCAGCCCCTTTTCCATAGAGAAAGGAACTTGCCACCTCACCCACTTCAGCTGAAGAAGATTTGGTGAAGGTTGATTTGAACCTCACCCCTCACATTAGTAGTCCTCGCACTAAACTAAAGAAGGCTACTAAAACACATCAGAGAAATTTTCTCCCACCATCACCATTACCCTCTATTTTGGGCCCACACCTGTCTACCTTAAGAGGAGTGCTTCTTACTCTGACACCCAACAAAAACAAATCATCTCCATTACTACCAACACCTAACAAAAACATACCTCCTTCAAAACATCCAACGCCTCCTACCACGAAAGTGTCATCTACACATCTGGCCACACTGCCAAATAAAAGGATGGTATGAAACACCCCCTCAATAATGTCTAAATAAAAGTTGTCAACTTTTACTGTAACACAACACGTAGACCCATTAGCAGGTTCTTATGCCTTGCTGTTACGCCAATTGTTACAATCCTCTAACATCACTCTTTTGCCTATTAAGCCATACCAACCTCTTGGACCAAAACCATCTTGGTTTGACGACACTAAAACTTGTGCGTATTATCACACACCTAGGCATGACACTGAGCATTGTTACACTCTTAAAGCTGTCATTCATCAACACTTGAAAAAGGGCACTCTTCTCATTAAGGACCCCTTTGATAAATCTCCAACACCATCTCATGTCTCCCAAACCTTTTCACTGTCACACTCATCAACTCTCAAATCAAAACCATCTTGGTTCGATGACACTAAATTTTGTGCATATCATCACACACTTGGACATGACACTGAGTGTTGTTGCACTCTTAAAGCTATCATTCATCAACAATTAAAAAAGTGCACTCTCCTCATTAAGGACCCCTTTGATAAATCTCCAACACTGTCTCATGTCTCCCAACCCTCCTCACCTTCACACTTATCAACTCTCAGATCAAAACCATCTTGGTTTGACGACACTAAATTTTGTGTGTATCATCACACACCTAGACATGACACTGAGCCTTGTTGTGATATTAAAGCTATCATTCGTCAACACTTGAAAAAGGACACCCCAGTCATTAAGGATCCTCTTGACTACCCTTTCAACAAAACATCGACACCATCCCATGCCTCTCAAACCTCATCACCTAAATCGAAATCCCATCATCAGACTGTGGTCTCTCTACCACCTTATCCCCCTTTGTTTGAAATCAACACCATCAATGTGGCCAATAGGTCACAAACCATGAAGGATAAAGGGAAAGAGAAGATTTCTCTCCCTCAAACATATCCACTCATCAAGCCTTCTCAACCACCACAACCCAAGATTTCAATCTTGGGCACATCACATCCAACATCTTCCAAGTCGATTCATAACTCCATGGTGAAACAGCTTCACCAAACTCTCGTGAAGACATCTTTGTATGACCTCATTCAAAGCTCTCCAAAACATCACCAATCTTTAATCAAAGCTTTACAAATAGTGGAGGTCCAACCTGAAGACCCCCAACCACTAGCTTCTTTAATCAAAACATTACCAAAAATTACCTCTATCACCATCCCTAATTCTGAGATTCCAAACTCCAACTTGGAAGATCAGGATCTCACCCTCTTAAACTAAGCCTATCAGGCAAGAAGCTTTGCAAGATGCATCCTTACATCGCACCCCTTGACAAAGAGAAGCTTCAATGTCTTCTCTCCATCTTATCCAACCATTTCTCGAACATTCTCCCTGTCACCAAAGCAACTAGGGGAATTTGACTCTATCTGACTATCATGACCTCAACCAAACATTGACCAAACATCGACCCCAACCAAACATTGACCAAATATCGATCAACCAAACATCAACCAACTTCTTAATCATCTCCAACATGCGACCAACATGGAAATAAGTAAATGAGGCAAGTTTTCTCCTAATTAGCTCGAACCTTACATCATAACACACAAGTATGGATCAGGGACTTATCGTCTGTCTTCTCTTGAAGGTTGACCAGAACCTAAACCCCTTAATGCCTTGCATCTGTGACCATTCTATTGTTAATCAAGTAATCATTCACTTGATGTTTAACTTGAGCTCATCCCTTGAGCAATCCCCATCATTGCCATTCCTATTCCTCTCAACCCTCAACCCTAAAAACATTAGTCAACCATTTTGTCAAGCACGAATGCTTTGTCCTAATAAAAGGAGAACCCTATAAACCTCTATAGTCAAGTCCATGACCAAAAAATTATTCAAAAACAAAAAATATAAAATTGGGATGCCTATTCAAAGGTCATAAAACTCTAAATGCAGACTATTCCCTCGAAGGACAGCTGCATCATCATTGTTGTAGCTAATAGACTACTCCCTTGAAGGACAACTATTCAAATCCCTCAAAAACATATAAAGCAAAATATAGACCAATCCCTCGAAGGATGGCTATGCTCAAATTTTGCTACATAAAATAGCAATATCTCAGAAGCTTCTCGCATCGATCAGCTTCACATATGACCACAACACAAAAATAACATCCCCTCATAGACTTCCCGCATCGATCAGTCTACCCAAAAAAAAAAACATTGACTGACAAAACTATATAGTCATGGACTTGTCTATAGTCATTCTCAGGGTCACCTATAAAAGGGGCAAATTTATCCCTGCTAAAAGGGTTACCCTATTCTCCCATCGCACATAATAATGCCTATCACCCCAACATACTGAAGGGACTTTGAGCTCACTTAACATCAAGTGATTCGAGTACTTCTCTAACATAACCAATAGTCAATGACATAATGCATGAACGGGGCTTTTGTTTCTAAAAAACCCCCTACCTATGCTATCATTATGGTCCTTGTCAATGAAAGGGCAAAAATGCCTTTCCCTTCCTACATCTTGGTCACAAACAATCCAACCAAATAATTTCCAAACCAAACCCAACCAACCAAACCTTTTTCAGACCACTAACGTTCTCATAGTCTATTCACACTAGTTTCTATGGAAACCAATACACATGGAAACTATCGACCACACAATTTATGTCAAGCATAAACCATTACTTGCTGAAGCATATATAATCTCATTTCATTTTTAGCATACACCATTACCAATATGGAAACTTACTAGGGCTAAAATACCACTCAACCAATGTTACAAAATACACCATCACATAATATGGAAAAGGCTGTAACATCATCATACCCTCATCATTTCACACATGACCAAAACCAATCATCAACCATTTTGACTCTTCTTCTGAACTACATGGGCTTGAGGCCCTTCCAACATGGGCTATGTAGGCAGCACTCAGATGACATGACATCTTCTAGGGTTAGCTTGGCCATATCCATTTGTTCGTCTATCTGATGGACAAACCATATTACCTTTCACCATGACTTAACCTAGTCCAAACCAATCCATAACCGACCCTCTTCCTCCATTTTAGGGAGAACTACATTGGCCTGAGGCCCTTTCAACATGGCTATGTAGGTAGCACTTAGTTGACATGGGGTCTTCTGAGGTTAGCTCAGCCATTCCTTCATCCGTCCATATAATGGACCAACTATCTATCTTGACTCGACTCGACCAATGACTATGGAGATCGCGACTATCTCCTCAAACCATGACTATTTTTGAGACAACTTTACCTTAGTTGTTTTGATTGTATGTATGCTACCTCATGAATAGTTAGCCAAATTGTCCACACCCACATTATGACCCTCACAAGTATTGGATCATGAGCAAGTTGATCCCCACTACTTGTGACATTTTTGTGTTTTCCAAGAGCACTTCCTAGGCCCAAGATACTTAGAACATGATGACCATTGGAGCTACAGCTTGGATTGAATAACCCAATTAGCTATGACTAAATGCTGGGGACCAGTTATTTTGATTTTATCACTCCTCGACCTTTGACCATGACAATTTGACCTATCTATCATGTGAAGTGGTATACTTGCAATCTTAACTTTTGCAGCATTCACACTCACACCTTCACCACATCCATCCACTCTCTATCAAATCGGCACCTGATCTCAGGTTACTTTCTCTCAACTCCTACTTTGAGGTGGGAATACCTCATCCCATAATTGGGGCAACCAACTCCTATTTTTTTTACAATTCATTAGAACAACCAACAGGACAAAAATGACCTTATCCCATATCTAGGGCAACTTACTCCTATTTTTGTCTTGCAGTTCATCAGAACAACTAACAAGACAAAAAGGGGCAAATGTAGACACCAAAATTGTGTCTACTCCTTGGTCGACTCCCCCTTGGTCCCCTTGGTCCATTTCTAAACATTCCTAACCCACAGACTTATTAATTTAAAATAAATTATCTATTTTAAATTAATCATCCTCTTGACACCTCACCCATGACACCTCACCCTTGGACACACCCCTCCTTGGATACCTCCCCTTGGATGCCTCCCATCACCTTCTGACCAATTTATGACCTATTTCAACCCTCCCACTAACCTCTCACACCTATTAAACCCACCTTTGACTATTTTACCATGACCACTAAACCCGACAGATGGAGGATCGGGCAAAATGCTAAAAATAGCCTTTTTACCCAACTTAAAGGCCGAATGGAAAAGGAATCACAGACCCAAAGGCTAATTCTCTGGCTCCTAGTATTCAACCTTTCTCTTTCTCTCTCAGACATACACCAAGCATCACAGGCTACAGGCACTCTGCAGAAATAACTCTAGACTTTGGGTTAAAGACATTGCAGAAAGTCTTCTACATCAGCCGCATCAGTAATAAGTCTTCTACACTCCTCTAGCAAGCAAGAGCTAAGTATTCCTCTTTTATTTCATTTCATTATTTAGAATATATTAGTAATTGGTTTTCTAGTTACTAATTCTAAGTAATATTATCAACCAAACCAAACTTGACTTTCTTCTCAGAGATGCTGAAAAGCCTTCTTCATACTCTTACCCCTTTTCTGACACCCTATCTCCCTACCTTATCCTTCCTAAGACTCTATCCACTGTCTTACCATCCTACACATACCTAGACCTTCCAGACCCCTCTGTCAACCACAACCCTATCCAAAACTCACCCAAGGACATTGCCCTAACCGAAATTGACCATTTCTCTCACCGACGTCGGCAACATAATTGATGACGGCACACTGAACAACCAATGACGACAAAATAACTGGCATCAGCAACATTGACAAGCCAATGATGGTAGACTAACCAGCATCAGTGAATGTGATAGATCACCAGCAGAATATAGGTACACATTATCTCTATTCCTTTTGTTTAGCCTTTCATTATTTCTCTTTCTAGTAATATTCCTTTTATCAACTAATGGACTGTCATCCCTCAAGGGAGTCTTTGCACTTCTGGGACCGAGCTTTGCTTGGCAGTCCACCTTATATCCATCTAACAATCTCTTTGTTTAAGTCTTTCTATCTAAGAGGTGTCGTCCTCCATAGCCAAAGAGGATTCCCTTCAATCGTCTGGATAATGGTGCACAAACTTCATCTGGGTATCATCTAACCCCTAACCATTTAATCTTAGTTTCTTACTTCCTTTGAATGTAGAAAAGCAAAATAATAGTTAGAAACAATTATAATTAATAGAAGGAACCTTAAGCACTAGGGGTGAAAAAATAAAGTGTCAAGCTATATATGCACCCCATGGGGTGAAAAAATTACTTTCACAAAAATCATTTATAAATTAGAGCTCTAACCTAGTGAGATAAAAATGGTGAAAAATGGCACATGAATGAGGATAGAGGCACGTTGATTAGGTGGGGTAGCATGAGAAACCACCACATGATGGGCCATTGGTATGTCACCTCACTTGAACTTTTTGAGAATTTATTATACATTAATTTTTAGGGTTTTTAGAAAAAATGGTGAAGAAATTATTTGCATAAGGCAAATGATGGATTTGTCTTCCATTTTTTGCTGACCACTCAAATTTGGTGGAAATCATCATTTTGATGATTTTACCAAAAATAGGAAAAGGCTCTATTTTTAAGATAAAAGAAAATTATGACTTCATCAATTATCCATGGACAATGCCTAATTAACGACTTTGCCTAAAACATGCAAATTCTTCATTTTCATGCAAAATGAAAATGATGACTTCACCATAATTTCAAAGGAAAATGGTGACTTCCCTTAAAACAAAACATAGGATAACTTTAAGACAAACATACATTAGGTAGGTACTTATGGGATAGTAGCATAGGTTAACAAAAAAATATGTGGTTTTAGGAGTGGCTTAAGGTACTAATGGTATATGAGAGATGTTATTATTGCTTATGAAAACCACATATATAGACAAAGGACATGGTGGCATTTATACATATTCTAGGTATATATGACATAGATCATATGCCTATTATTAGAGTAGATTTAGCCTATTTGAGTGCACTAGTGGAGTAGTGGCAGTCAAAGACTTTTATGTTCCACCTACCAATATGGGAGGCTACAATGTTGTTTGAGGATAACTAGTGTATCCTTAAGCTACCTATGAGAGGTTTCTAGTTGTTTTGGATAGATCCTAGATAAAAATAGACTATATTTGATGGTTTGGTTGGTTATAGAGACATTCCTAGTGTCTATGATAAGGTAGACATTGATATGTTGGAGACATACACTAATATATGACTATATAACTTTCTCTTAGAGTACCCATCACCACCATCATTAATTCATAAAGAGTTGATTGATCTTATGGCTATTATTAGTGACATGTTAATACTCGATAAGAGTGACAAAATCATTTCACATGGGCCTAGATGAAGTGATCTTGTCTATTATGGATGATACTACCACATTTTCTTAGGGGTGAGTAGTATTGGCCTAGTTGTATAGAGACTTACATATTTTAGACTAAGGATGTTGGATTATTGTCACTTCTACTTTGATCTAGGTTTGGGGATGGGAGTACATTATTATCAAGTGGTTAGTTGTCAAAAGATGAGTATGAGGCCCAAAATATGTTGTGGTATATGGTTGGGTTCACCTAGGTGTATGCCATAGAGGGCATCATAAAAAGATATTATTCTATCGATGCATATTAGAAGAGTTGACTCCCTGAGCTCTTCATTTGGTATCCATACATACCTTATCAATTATAGTGGCCACAAGATGATTAGTATATGATTTTCATGATTTTCAGGTACTTCTTAATATGTAAACATGCACATGTTTTCTATACCTACAATATTTATCAAGTGATATGATAGTTTGGCATGACATAGGATGTAATTCTTGACTTGAGATAGTTTGTACAGAGTACTCAGGAGAATAGTCATGATATTGTAGTGATTCTTAGAAGTATGGATTTGGGTAGTTATGGTAGAGATACATGGATTCCATGGGCCTATGTTGGTGTTTTGGTAGATGCATGTGTGATGGACCTATGTTCTATGGTGGGCATAGGTTTTTCCTTTGAGATTGACAACACCAATACATTCATCGGGATAGGTTCAAGTTGGATAGGTATATGTTTTATAAGTATAGTCGATGCAGGTATAGGTTGGGAAATTACATGCTTGGGTTGGTGATTAGATAGACATAGATGAGGAGAGCGAGGCTGAGGTTGAGATGAGTAATAGTTTCATTAGTAAAGATAATAGTTGGCATAGAAGTGGGAGTAATGATGATGATGATAGAGATGAGAGGGGGGTGAAAGGGATGATCTTATGGTGATGGTAGACCCTAAATCAATAGGTATAGTAGGTTTTTTTTAGATCTATGTTAGGTAGGACCATCTGGTACAAATAGAGCAATGAGGGATAACACTATAATAGAGGAGTATATTTTGGATAGGATAGGAAAGATTCAAGGCTTATAGATGAGATTTAGCTAGCTACATGCTCAAATGACTCACATAGATGGATATATTATTTCCCTTTAGTTAGATATCAACCAACTAAAGGTAGAGGTGGCCTAGATGATATAGGCATAGATACAAGAGGGAGGGATCATGACATATTAGAAAGTGATTAGGACCCAATAGATGTGTAGAGGATCTAACATGAGTAGGATGAGGCACAAGGTACTAATTTACAAGTAGGGTTTTCTAATATGGTATTAGAGAGCCTTTGGGATAAGGACAAGACCTCCTACTATCAATGGGACTATGAGACTATAGTCCCTAAAGATCAATATATTCTTAAATTTGAGGTATGGGATGCATAGAGGGTTGGTAGTAGGTCATCTTGGTATAGGACCAAGACACATGGGACAATAACATTAGGTCAATAATTATAATATCCATGGCCACTACCACCGCTAGAATTGCAACCTACATGACCTATGAACTCATAGAGTCATAGCTAATGTCATATAGCTCTGGTTATTTTTTATTTTGGAATTATGACATGTATGTAGTCATGATGTATATGAAATTATTTTGTGAGATATATGACATTCATATTTTATCTATGAACTTGTACATGGACTATTATTTTTTGATATATATGTGATACTATGTTTATTTGATTTATCCTAATTAGCCATGGCTCCATACTTAAATGTGATTAATTTTTAATTTTGACTTATATTCCCATTTAAACATATATGCTATTCCATTCATTATATGTTATGTATATGATATGTTGGACTCTACCTTTATCGACTCATGTTGATGACTAGTAGTATATTCTTATCAATAGATGTGTGTCAGTATTAGCATGTAATAAATTCATTATGATTTTTTTACCATGTTTTTCATCCAATCTATTAACTATAGTTTTAAACTTCATCCATAATTTAGAACATCAATCTTGATTGATTTATTCATAACCTATAAATCCATAATCATCCTCTCGTATATTGATGGTCATTATTATCATTCATTTTATTTCTAAATTTCAGCTTTATGATCTATTTATTCCTTAATTGGAGTTTTTGGGTAGATATAGTATATTTATGAACAAAGGGAAGTACTATTGATAACATCATTTGATATTTCCATTTTGTTTGATTTTTGTTGTAGCTTGTGATATTATGCACCATAGTTATAGGCAACTATAATAAAAGTGTGTATCTTAAACATGGAAAACTTAATTTAAATGCAAATATAAACCACTTAGGAATAATATATGAATAATTAAATTCCAAATGTGAATATCATGAAAAAAATAAAGTACAATAATGGATATAAATATTCAAAACACAAGTAAAAGATATGGTTAATCAAGACACAAGTGAAAATAAAATGTAATAATCCGATGTCAACCAAGGAAAAAATGCATAAGAAAAGAAGTCAGTCAACAATAACATACAAACAAACCAATCAAATCAACAAAGAAATAATAATCATAAGGAAAGAAATAAAACACTAATGAAATAAATTATGTTAGTCATCAACCAATTAAAAATGGAAAAATAAGTTAACAACCTAGACTAAGGCACAATGAATAAACAAACAAGATAAAGTACAAGACATTAATAATTAAGTTAAATCAAGAAAAATGGACAACCTAAGTTAAGTAAAATGAAAAAATTAACAATTTAAACATAAGCAATATACAAATAAGTTAAAGGAAGAGAAATCGACAGCTTAAGTTAAGGAAAATGAAAAAATAACTAATCTAACATACAAATGAAAAAATAACTAATCTAACATGAAAATGAACAAACAACTATTATAACTATTTGTGCATTTGTAATTTAAGTTTTATGCTTAGAAAAAATGTCTCTCCTAGGCTATATGGATCACCAACATATGTATGATGGCAAAGGTTTCCCATAGGTTATAAGGAAAAATTAAACTTTAAAATAGTCAGGGGAATAGAATAATAGCAAAGGGGTGGCTAAGTTGTATTGAAATGAACTCAACAATTAGATGTTGCCTATATATTCCCATGGACATGAGTTACAACATATAATTTAGGCCAAATGTATTTCTCCTAAGATTTGGGATAGAATAAAATTTATGACAAGTAAAAGAGATTAACTTGTAGAAGAAAAAATTAATGATCTCACAAAATGGTGAGGGCATGAGGGAGGCCTAGGGTGAGTTAGTGCATTAATTTCAAATGCAAAAACACCCACAAAATTTAATTTAAAAATGGTGATATCATGAGAGGTACATTACTCATAAAATGGTATGAGCGTAAATGACTCACAAAACAATGATAGTGTAAAAGATTCAATTATACCTACCGACTAGGATATGCAAGTCCTGAGTAGCATGGATATAATCTGAATGGCCTAGTATTGGTGTCTTGTTTAGGAGTTTTTATAGCATATTTCCATGTTTTTGGGTTGTTTTAAGAAACTCAATGCAATGGATAATTAGGAGACACATAATGGGTTAACTCAAAATGGTGAGAGCATTGGAATAAGGGTGGCCAAGCTAACTTCAGAAAATAATGAGTACTAACTACGTAGTCCAAATGGACCTCAATCCACTATACTTTACCCTAAAATGATGAATCCAAAAATTAACATGTTTTTGAATAATAAAATAGTAGGGTATGAAACAACAATCAGGGAAGGCATGGTAAAAGGTTTTTCCTAGGCATTAAAAAACAACATAAGAAGGTTTACCCTAGGCTATAGGGAACTTTTTCAGTGAATTTTATCTTATATTTTGAAAAGGGAAGAAGAAAAAACTTAATACAGGTATGGTTGAAAAACCTATTTGATTGTGCACACATTGAATCAGATGATTGTGAAGAACTCTTATTTGGCTTGGGAGGATGACCTACAAATAGTACATCACTAAATTAAATGGTTGGTTAGACAAATAGCTAAGTGGATTGCCTAGCACTAGTAGATCCTTAAAGCAAGAGATTCCTTGAGGGATATCAATTCACACATTTTAAATAATTAAATTAATAAAATAGAATAGAAAATACTTGCATCAATAATCAAAAGGTATTGAAATCGAACACAAGAAATGTTTGCTAAAGAAATAGACTAGAAATGAATAATATAGCAATAGGCAAATGAATAATAGTGCTAAATGGTTCAAGTTTATTTTATAAAATTATGTATGGGTTTGTAAATAAGTAAGAACATAGAAAACTAGATTTGGTTGAGGGTAGATAGGTGGAACTAACTTGTTGTTAGTTTCTACCATAGTGACCGTCAGTGATTGATGTGACCATTGGTAGTTAAGGTGACCATTAGTGGTTGAGACAACCATCAGTAATTATTGTATGTAGATCTAGGTTGATAAATAGTTGGTTGATGGGATCACAAAGTGAAATTCTAGGGGATGGGTTAGTGTTTGGCTAAGTGTAAAAGGCAAATAAAGTAATTAAATGCTAAAAGCAAATACTTATCTTATCAAAATTTGATTGGGTGTTTGATTGAGGTGGTTGACTCATTGGTGGATTCTAACATGATTTTAATATAGTAATGGTTCTTTATGATTTGGTGGGGCTACAACAACAAGTTATCTCTTTGACGTGATGGCTAGATCACTAGATTATTGATGATGATTTGACCTAAAAAATAAAGGAACTCTGGATGCACAAACTATTGATAAAAATTATAGATAGATTTCACCTCCTTGTTCCTCTCCTTATAATCAAGGTCAGAGAGTTGAAAAAAGATGCTAACTAGGCCTTCTAATTATAACTCACTCATGTAATGGTTCACACATAGATTAAGACAAACTATTTTTAGAAAAGCAAGATGGAGTGACTTTCATGTTTGTGTTTAAGGAGGTGATCCCTGATCATCATGGGTTAGGGTGACCATCGGTGGTCATCTTAACCATCAATGGTTGAGGGTGATGGGTCAAACTAGGTAAAAGGTTGGCTAATCTAGTTTAGTCAAACTAACTATTATTTACGCTTATTTGGGAATTGAAGGGTTAGATTTGTCTCAAAGGGGTCCTAAAGTGGCCCAAGGGAATTTTGACATTTAGAATCATGGTGTAGATATTTTTGGTGTCTATATTTTACCCCTTTTTATTATGTAGCTTTGAATCAATAAGCTATAAAATAAAAATAGATTTCTAGTTGAAGGTCTAATTACCTCAAGTATGCAAGGAGGTGTTCCTCCTCAAACTAAAATTTGATGAGGTAAAACAAAATTATGTGTGGATTTGATAAGGTGGATGAAGGTGATGACTAAGATGGACATCATGAAGCTAGGATATAGGTTAGGTACTAAAGCATAAACATGCACACAAGGTGTAATAAGAAGGTGCAATAGCCAAGATCATGAATTAACTAGGTTGCCATAGTAGGTAAAAATAAAGGTTAGTGCTAGAAGGATCAGTGGCAAGTGGACCATGTGACCACATTTAGGCATGGTGGTTGGGAACACTTGCAAGTCTCCTAGGCAAGATTTATGTTTTCATGGGTATCCAAGGCAAGAAGTGCTCTCAAGGAAAACATAAACTAATCAAGTGTCATGGGTATCTAAGGTAGGAAGTACTCCCAATAAGACACAAGTGGGTCAGATAAGTATGAGGTGGTTTAAGTGTAAAAAGGGTCAACATGGAAATGTTGTCATTTTAGTTAAATGACTAGGTAAAATCCATCACAAAATGCATACTAGTTGGGCCAAAATAGACCAAGGGTAAGGTGATGAGGTAGTTAGGGTGGGTAGAGAAGGTAGTCTCCATAGGTGGGTAAGTTGATTTGATTCTATTAAAATACAACTACTCAAGGGATTGGTAAAAGAGGTAAACATCATAACCATTGATGGTTAGGGTGCTCAAGGGTGACCATCGATAGTCACCTTGATCATCAATAGTCAAGGTACAAACCCTAAAAGTCAATGGGGTAAAAGTCAAAATTGAATCATTTTTAACTCATTGTAACTTTTGGCATTATTTATGTTGGAGATTTGGCATGTTAGATGAGAGACTATTGATGGTAATGGCTAAGGTGGACCTATTGAGTTAGCATGAGCAAGAGGACCTAGGGACCAATCAAGATGTAGGGAGCGCATGGGCATGGATGAGGATGAGTAGGCCTATGGTTGACCCCATGATGGTAAACATAAAATAAGGTAGTCGGTGCTCTTAATTTTATATGTTAGCTTGATTGTGTGCATTTGTATTTGGGTAGGAGGGTAGGGTAGGTTTGAATGCTTGGGTTTGGACTACTACACCCTAGTTAGTGTTTTTTTAGGGGTTTTGAAAAAAATTATGGTTAAATGGGAAAATTGATCAGGTAGGTAGGTGAATTTGGGTGGGTAAGTACTTTAGGGTAGGAAATTAGGTTGTATTAGTTGTATTTTTAGGTGTTTTTAGGGAATGTTAGGGTTTGGATATTCCACTAGTGTAACACCCATATTGACTATCAATGGTCGAGTCTAACCATCAATAGTCAATACTCATAAAATTAAGAACACTTAATTGTCAACAGTTGCCATGACCATTCATAATCCAATAAGTAAGAGACCAATGGCTATGGACTTAGCTAGGGGAGGAAATGAGAGGGCACATGCATAGGGGAATAACCCTGATAGATAGGAAGGAGTGATGTTATCCACTACATAAACACATGTCAAAATGTTATAGGGATAGGTGGTTGGTCTATAAGGTCAAGTTGTGACTCTATAGGGTTAGGTTGGTACTCTCACAAGTGATAGGGACTAGGTGAGGGCTTCACTAGCCTTGGTTACATAGGAGAGGGACTCCCTAAGGTAGAGAGGAGGAGGGATAGTGACACAAGTAGGACCACCAAGAACCATCCCCATGGCATGATACCTAACTATAGTAGAGGAGCTATAGTATTATGAGGATATAGTTTTTAGTTAGTGCCTTGAAGAGCCCCATTGGGGTGAGTACAGAGTGAGCTTGGTAGGTGGTGCTAGTGTGGCTACTCTAGGGTAGTGGGTAGTGTCTGGAGGTAGATAGATAGGTGCTATAAGTGGAAAAGTATCAGGATCTAGCAGTATACCAAAATATAATGGTGCCTCAATGGCATAGATAGGGCATAGCTTATGATATTTATGTATGTATATCATTTTGATTGTAGCCTATGAGTCAATGTAGTGAGATGCACATTTTGAGAGAGACATGTCTATCTGATTATACACATTATTTGACTCAATATGTATATATATATATATATATATATATATATATATATATATATATATATATATATATATATATATATATATATATATATATATATATATATATAAAGTCACATCATAAGCATTAAACATCAACTCAAATCATACACCATGAGCATAATCAATAAGCAAAGATCATATATATATATATATATATATATATGGTCTTTGCTTATTGATTATGCTCATGGTGTATGATTTGAGTTGATGTTTAATGCTTATGATGTGATTTTATATTGATTATGGATTATGCTTATGCTATGGATGTTAGACACTGATATAGACTTAGATAGGTATGAAATTG
The DNA here is from genome assembly GCA_037957365.1 of Torreya grandis. Lineage (NCBI taxonomy): Eukaryota > Viridiplantae > Streptophyta > Pinopsida > Cupressales > Taxaceae > Torreya > Torreya grandis. Next base: position 80,105 of record JARHVA010008846.1, read on the forward strand.
TTTTGATTTATGGTTATGCTTATGACATGTTGAGTTTCAATGAGTATCTGCTTCATTATGTTGACTTAGACATGTAGTGAGAAATGGTTGGTTGCTTTATTTCTCATGGATGTTATGGTTTATTATGCTTGTTATGGTTTTGATTATAGTTATGGTTATGCATTTTCTTATGACACATGTGCATATGCTTTGTTTTTAATTTTTTTAAGGTAAAACACATGAGGTAGTTTAATTAACAACATTAGATGGGAAGATAGAGAATATAATCAAGAGGTGAAAACATTGTAATGACAATATCAAGTATTTATGATAGGATAAGAAGAGGGAAAGATGCTTCTTCTTTAACAAGGACTAAAACTAAACTAAATTTGGATTGCTTAATGAACAGAAGCCCTTTGAATGCTTTGCATTAGCATTCAGTAGTTGGTTAAAAAGGTAGCTTGACCACATAATGTTAAATAAGTTCAAAATCCATTGCCTATAGTATATAAAGGGGAGATAAATGAAAATAGAACCCTCTTGTGAGACTAGTATGCCTCTTCAGTAGGTGTCCAAAGAGTTAGTATAAACAATTCTATGTCAGAAAAAGCATAGACAGATCAATGTGAGAAGTTTACTTGTGAAAATTAATTACATTTTACACCTTATTTTATTGTGTGAGGCAATTATGGATTTCAATATTGGTTTGATTTTAAAAATGGGTCTTTTGATTTATTTTTTTATATGGTAAGCTGATCAATATGGGAAGCTTCCAAGAAATTTTTGTGCTTTTCATAAATGCTTTACTCAACCATCCTTCAAGGGAATGGTCTAAGATTATTTTCTTTATTCAAGTCTCTATGATAGTTGTCTTTTAAGGGAGAAGTCTACCTTATATTTGTGAAATTTTATGATGATTATGTAGTTGTCCTTCAAGGGAGTAGTCTATGAATGATTAGAATGACCCATGATTGTTATTGGTGTGTATTTTTTTTTTCTTATTTGATTTTTCATAACATAGACATGCTTATATAGGATTAAGGGTTCACCTTTATGAAGGAAAAACTAGGAACACAAGAGGGTGATTAGGTGTAAAGAGGTTTAGGTGACAAAAATCATGGGAATCCATCGAAATAAAGGGGTGAAAATTACCATGAGAATCATATCATGGGTAGAGTCATGGTACCCATTGTTCAAGATTAGGCCATGACAGTGATGGATAATCACATGACTCAGTTTTAATTAATTTCCCCTTAAAAAGGAGATAAATATGGTTAAAATCAAGGGATGAGCTTAAGTTAAAACAAAAGATGAACTCAATCCTTCTAACCAAAAAATGGACATAGATGCAAAGCATTAAGGAGCTCAGGTTCTAGGTTTCCCTCAAGAGAGGAAAATTGATAAGCTCTTGATCCATACTTGTGGGTTATGATATAAGGTCCAATCTAATTGAAAGCAAAATTGAATCATGTGATTTTATCCATATTGGTTACATGATTATTTTACTTTAGGATGAGGTTTCCAACATTGAATTATCACACTTTAAGGTGTTTTTTATAGGCACGCTTGACATGCTCTTGATAGACATGAAGATGGGTAAGGGTTGCCAAGTGATGCTCATCAAGAAACTCAATCTAGGCTAAGTGATGTTGATGATAATCATCCTTAGTAATGAGATCTTGAAAATAATGCAAAGACAAGGAATTTGGACTTTCAGAGGAAAGATGACCTCTACTCTAAACACAAGAGAAAATGATGTAGCATCTATAAGGTTTCTGATGCTAGTGTGATATGCCTATAAGGTGAAGAGGGTGTGAAAATGCTAATCCAAACTAGATGTATTGACCATTTTAGTTAGCATGTTATCAAGAGTTTTGTTAGAGGCCTCAGCCTATCCATTTGTTTGAGGGAGATAGGGAGAGGAGAATCTTAACTAAATGTTGAATGCATCACATAGACCCTAAACTTGCTTGTTCTTAAAGGACTTACCATTATCAATGGTAATATTATGAGGAATGCCAAAGTTATATATGATGTGATGATTGATAAAATCCATAATCTTCTCTACCTTGGTCGAGATTAGAGGAATAACCTCTACCCATTTGGTAAAATATTTAGTCATAATGATGATAGAATGGTGTCACTATGAGGAATGGGGGTTAATTTCACCAATAAGATCTATACCCCATTGTAATAAGGGATATAAATTGATGGAAATATGAAGACTATGTCTAGGTGCATGACATAAATTGTCATGTTGTTGATATTTAACACAATTTTTCAAATAATCATAGCATTCTTGGTTAAGGGTAGGCTAGTAATAGCCTAGGGGAAGGATGCATTTAGATACAGTGAGGCCACTAAAGTGTCCCCCACATATATCAGCATGTGTTTCCTTGATATCATGAGAGGCTTTGTGACTACGTAGGCAATAGAAGAAGAGGCCATTAAATCTATGTTTATAAAGAATTCCTCCCATAATGGTGTAGTATGAACATTATTGGAAAGTTCAAAAGAAATGATGGCAAGGTTAAGGTAGTCAATGGTATAATGATACCAAAGGTCAGGTTGGGTCTCTTCCACATTGAAAATGGTGGGAGAACTTGGTTTGACATAGGAAGGCTAGGTTAGTCTATGGATAATGAGATAGCTTAGAGTTAGAAGAGATAGATATTATCTAAGAGGAAAGAGAAGTCATGGTATTAATGAACTTGTTATTAGATCATGGGATTGACTAGATGTGGTATTGTTTAAATGATGCTAAGATTTCATCAACTAGTTTTTTTTACTATTGCAAACTAACATTCTTACACTAGCAAGAGCCATTGATTTGATTAACCACAAGTTGGGAATCAACAAAGACATTGATTATTTTGACTCCAAGGGATAAGGTGGTATAAAGTTCTATCACTATGGACTTTTACTTAGCCATATTGTTGGTACATTCAAAATCAAGCTTGAAGGACAAAGGAAGAGGTTCACCATCAAAGGGAATAAGGATGATACCTACTCCCCCACCATGTTGACATTTTGATCCATCAAATAATATGGTGACTTAATAGGTGAAGTCTACCTAAGAGAGGGTCCTGATAGACTCATTGGGGAACTCAAGAGGATAGGGTTGGTTATCTACTAATGGTGCCTCAACCAATTGTCTATTAATGAATTGCCCCTTAATTTACTTCTAATAAAGTAACTCAAGGTCAAACTTTACCAATAGCATGAGCCACTTGGCTATACATTGGTTTTGGTATGGCTTGGAGTGTATGTAATTGAGTGGGTTGGTGTTAGTTATGACATAGGTATTATGGTTAAGAAGGTAGTGTTAAAGTTTGGTGGCCATAAAGACTAAAGATAAGCATAGTTTTTTGGTGTGGGTATATTGAGTCTCATACTCTACAAGTGTGTGGCTAATGTAGTAGATGACTTTATCTCTATGTTGTTCATCCTAGTGAGCAAGCATCACCCCTAGGGAGTGGTAAATAATAGAGATGTAAAGGTAGAAAGGTTTGTCATCCTTAGGAAGGATGAGGATAGATAGAGACAAAAGGTACTTTTAGAGTCACTATTCCACTAAAAAGAGACATGCTTATTTAGAAGGTGATGGAAGGGTTGACATTGATCTAAAAGCTAGGAGATAAACTAATGAATGGATTAAAGCTTTCCCTATAAACTATTAAGTTACTTAAGGCTGAATAGAGGAAGCATGTCAAGTATTTTTTTTTTGTTGCAACATTGACTTCAATTTGATGAAGGGAGATGATAAAGCCCAGAAAATTTCCTAACAAGACCCCAAAAATGCACTTCTTGGGGTTTAGGTGAACATGGTAATGTATAAACCACTCAAAGATGATCTTGAGAATGACCAAATGATCTTTTTAGAGCTTGGATTTTCAAATAAGGTCATCCCATAGTCCTTTATAATCTTGTGGATAAGGTCATAGATTATATAGGTCATAGCACGTTGGTAAGTTGCACCAAAATTCTTTAGTTCAAAAGGAATGACACTATAGTAGGAGGTACACTATGGGGTGGTAATGGTGGTTTTATGTTGACCTTTAGGGGTAATTAAGATCTTATTATAATCCAAGAATCCATTCATGAGAGATAACATCTTGTGGCTAGTTGTAAAATCAACTCGCTAGTCGATGCTCAGGAGAGGAAAGTTATCTTTGGGGAAAGTGAGGTTGAGGTCACAAAAATACACACAAATACATAGTTCCCCTATGGATTTAGTGATAGGAATGACATTCAAGACCCATTGAGGATATTCAATGGGTTGAATGAAGTTGAGAGACAAAATATGTTGTAGCTCTTCTTTGACAAAAAGGGCTATGCGAGGGTTCATGCATCAAAGTTTTTACTTGATAGGATTGGAATCATAGTGGATGATTATGTTATGGGTAGCAATTATGGGGTCAATTCTAGGCATGTAACTGAAATACCAAATTAATTTTATTCTATAGTCTTGGAGGAAAAAAGGAAAATCTTGAAGTTCTTTGGCATTCAATGATTGGTCAATTTCAATAATGTGGGGGTTTTTTAGAGTGGCCAAGTTGATATCCATGGTGGATTAATTCAACATGGTCTAAGTCTTGAGAGTAAAGTATTTGTGGATGGAAGAGTCTAGGCAACCAAGGTTATAGAGAATATAATCATCATCCTAGCATTAAACTATGTTATTGGTAGGGGTATCATCTCCTATCATCTCAAGATGGGTCAAAGGGATGGGTACGATTACCCCCTCCTTTTGATAAGTTAGGGGTTTGAATCTAATCATGTTGATAAAAAAAAGTTAGGTGTGATGATGTCATCATCCTCACATGTAGGTAGAGGAGAGGTCAGTGAGGAGGGGGTGTCTTCCTCAATAATGGTGGTGGTAGGTGGTTTGTTTTGCTTCTTGGAAGGTAGGATGAAACCAAGGCCATGTTTCTCATGAGGATTTCTTGTCTCAATGGAAATCAACTCATATGGGCCATGCTCATATCATCCAAGACCAAACCCTTTTCAAGCACACTTATGGATGTATTTCATGGCAAAACTTGGATTATCTAGATATAAGAAATTGAAAGTAAATGGATGAGGTGAAAGAGAGGTGGTGGAAATGCCAATGGGTTTGTCAAGTCCCCCATAGACAAAATGAGTTTGATAATGGGGAGGTATAAAAGTAAAAATGGTTCTAACATTGGGCTCATACCCAGGTTGGTAATTAAGTTTCCCATAATCTTGGGGAGTGGGGAAGGCATTGAGGGAAATGAGGTGATATTCCCCTAGCGAAAGGTAGTGTAATGTTGATTCCAAATGGTCTGGGGTGGGGATCTAATAAAAGGGAATGGATCAACTAGTTTATGCCTCATTGGTATTAGGAGGAGTAACTTCCTCTTTCATGGTAGAGGTTTTGTCTTTGATTAAGAAGGGTGTATTCGAGGGATGTAAGAGGACATCATTGGGTCGATAGGTCATGTTTCATGTCAAGAAGGAACTTGGGTAAGATTGGATGGTGATAACCTATCCTTTGTTCTCAAACTTAATGAAATAATTGAAGGTATAGGAGATGAAACCTGTGGAGTAGATCTAAGGTCATCCTATCAAAAAATTATATTGGAATTCACCTTCCACTACATAAAATAGTTCAGGGACTATGCAATGCCCTACATAGATATGAAGGAAAACCATTCCCAAGGTAGTGGCCATGGTGTTATTAAAGGATTGAAGTATAACTAAGTTTTTAAACATGACATTATTTGAAAGGTTCAGTTGGTTATAGGCATGGGAGGAGATAATGTTAATACTAGCTCCCCCATCAATCATGACCCATTTAATATGGGTTTAGTTAATGTAATCAATAATAAAGAGAGGGGGATCTGGGTCATCCAAATGGATATATGGTATTTTTGAGTTCTTGAAGGTGAAAATTTTATAAATTTGGAGAGCATCAATAAAGTCTACTAGAGGTTGAGGGTCTTCAAGTTGGACCTCTACAGATTACACTACCTTTATCATTGCTTGGTGATGATGATGTGAAGTGGTCATAAACTCATATAATCTCATCTTCATCAAGGTTTAGTGAATGTATTTAATTGCCACTCTCCTAATGGACTCAAAGGGTTTGGATTGGGAGGGACCTAAAATAGATACTTTGGGTTTGGGTGAAGGTGTTTGGGTAGGGTTTGGTTGAGAGGTAAAAGATGGGTATATCCATAAGATGGACACTTTGGCATTCCCCTTATCCTTATATTGTGCTCTTGTAACCACATGAATGATATGGATAGAGGGATGAATTAGGGTAGGAGATTAATTTGGTTCTTCATCACTTTGAGGTGAGAGTGGAGGAATAGGTAGATATTAACTAGTGATTTTTGGTTGTTGGATGAGTAGTGGACTTATGGGAGGTCCATCTATTAAAATATTATCCTCATCATAGAGCTAATGGATTATGGTTTGGAGAGATTTATAGTTCTCCATGTCATGACTTGATGTCCTATGATAGGACCACACATGGTGGTCATTGTACCAGGTGGGTTTTGAACTAAGAGGGTCGAACAACCTGATAGGGGGTAAGGTTAAACAAGAAGATTGTAGTATCTATTGGAAAATGGTGGAGTAAGATTTGTTTAAAGGTAGATAGGGTTTTGGGGTTTCGGTCTTGGTTGGTAAGGTGTAGATACTTTTGGGAGAAGGTTTGGTGATGGAAGGTTTGGGTAAGGTAGTGAATTTGGTTGGTGGTTTTGATTTTGGCAAGGTGGTGGTTGAGAAAGTGGAGGTAGGAGGTTTTAGGATAGGTAACTTTATTGATGGTTTGATGGAAATAGGTGGGTCTAAAAGAAAGTGTGCTAGTGTAACCAATAATGATGGTTGGGTCTTAAATAAGAAAACCAAATTTTTAATCAAAGTGGAGGATAAGGCCCTAAAATAGAGGGAAAGGTGGATGGAGGTAAGATTTTGGCTCTCTAACCTTTCAATATTTCTACTCCCTTGGTTAATTTGCATTAGCACTTGGTTGTTGGGTTTGGTGAGGTAAGTTCCACCTTCATAGATGGGTGGTTAAGGCTTTATTTATGGAAGGTTCCAAGGTTCTTGGTTTGTTTGGTCAACTTAGTTGGAGAAGGTGATTTAGTTACTTGGGATTTAGGTGCTTTAGGTGGCTTAAGAATTGTTGTGTTGGTAGAAGTTGCTATTGGTTTGGTTGATAGGGTAAGAGATTAGATAGTGAAAGTGGTGGGTTAGTCTACCATAGGCATGGTTTTAGGTTCCTACTTGATGATATAAGTATCCCTAATTGTTGACATAAGGTGTCTCAATCCATGTCAGGTTTGGAGAAAAATTCTATTTTTTTCACTAACCTAGAGAATGGTTTATAGGTTGGTTTCATTCCCTATATAGTGTACCTAAAAGATAAGCCCATAGGTTGACATAGAGGGGTGGTAACCTCATCCTCTTCCTTAATCAAAGGATGAAAGGTTTGAGTGGGTGAATCATATATGGGAGGTATATATGTGGGGGCTTTGTCCTTGAGGATGATCTTTAGAGGGGTAGTAAGTTTCTCGATGGTTGATAGAGAAGGGAAGATGGGTGCTTATTCTGATATATCAATCAAAAAAGGGGTTGATGGCTCAACTACCTCAATAAATAGAGGAGGATAAAGGGATGCTTAATTAATTTGGGTTTCCAAAAAAGGATAAGGTAACTTTGCTACCTCAATAAGTAGATAGGGTGAGGAATGGATAGGTTGGTCAGTAGGTTCTTTAACAATGAGTGCACCAAGAACCATGTTAATAGTATGGACATCATGAGAGCACTCAACCATGTTATCTTTTTTTTTGTAGGCATATGATTAGGTAAAGGCTTCTTAAAGATGTCAAGGGCTTAGTTTTGAGGTGCATGAGGGTTATCCAACATAATCTCCCCCTTGACAATGAGATATTGGACAATGCTCTTAAAAGTGTTGCACCTACTAATGTCATGCCCTATTACTTGATGAAAGACACATAAGTTATTATAATTATACAAACTAGGTGTGGGATGAGAAGAATCAAATTTATAAGGTGTTTTGATAGGAGGAAGTTGTAAGCCATTATATTTCAATATCTTCTCTAGGATTAAAGTGTAGGATTCTCCAAGTGGAGTAAATTTCTTTTAGGTGTTCTAGTTTTGGTTTCTCTGGTTCTCCTTTGAGGAATCAAAGGAATTCAATTGGTTGGTAGATGATGGGGAAGTGTCTTTAAGGAAAACTACATTTACAATGACTTTAATTTTGGTCCCTATATTAGGTTGGCTATGTAGTCATATAAAATGTGAAATTGGATGACTTAAGCATGGCTAATGACACCCAATCCATAGGTCTTCTTTCTTACTCACACAACCTCTCTAGGATATTATTTCACTAATTCATATTCATCCTAGTTTTTTAGACTTAACCCTTTCAAGCCTAGATCCATCCCCTTAGGCCTCATACCCTTAGGACAATAGCATCCAACTTAGATAGGAGCACTGAAACCTAAGGTAACATGATTTTGGCACTATTGTATAAGTTTAAAATTAGTGCTAATGGTCATATTACCATGAATAATTATCTTTTTCCTTATCATACTCACACAAATTCATTTAACATATTGATTTTAGTAATATTTTAGGCCACAGTTCTACCCCAATTGGTGGCAGAACTTCTAAGAGCCATAACTTTTGCACCATAGCTCTGTTTGACTCCCCGTTTGAACCATTGGAAAGATAATAATGAGGAGAACACCATGAGATGGCATAAGATTTTATATATGAGATTTTACCCCTAAAAACTAAATGGAAGTGCTCCAAATTTTAATTTTAGTAGTGTAGTCTAAAAATAATAAGTTTTTAAAAATAGTAATTCCTCATATTTTGTATTATTGTAAATCATGGAAGTTAAACCACTTAATATCCCTCAATATTGGTAACCTTAAAAATCCTCCTGCTACCTTCAAAATGTGTATAAATTAAGATGTAATCCAAAATGGAAATCAAACATCTCTTCTCAAAGATAGGCATATGTTTGGATCTACAAATTTCATCAATAAAATATCTCTTCTCAGAGATAACATTATTATAATTGTGTTGTTTTTGTTTCTTGAATTATATTTCAGCCAAATATTATAAGTTTCAGATCACCTATGATCATTACTTTCCCTATAAAAGGCCATTTAAAGTCCATTTATAAGGGTTGGCACTCATTTACAGGAAGAAGAATTAATATAAGTACACTCAAGCACTCTTCCCTATTCTCTGCATATAACCTTCCAAGATCATTTGAGGCTTAGTCAAACCTTTACACCAGTCCCTAGCCATTTTAAGTACATGTAGTTTCACATCTAGTTGCATTTATCATACACAATTTCACCAAAAACTTCAATGGGAGAACTACATTAGCTTGATCCTTCTTTGGATTATTGGTATGTAGGTATTATGCCCATACATGAGGTGTGAAGTGAATCTAGCATATCCTTTACACACTAACCCCTTCTCTATCTTTTCCAAGTTTCCATTCAAGTTCAAGCACAATGATATCTTAGGGCTTTGAAGGTTTAAAATAGATGCATAATGAGCTCTACAAGCTTCCAAGCTTCAATATTTCACTGATAGGGTAAGACAAGCCTATTGAATAAAACCCATAAAGCTTAAACCACTTGGAAAACAATGCTAGAAAAGGTCTACAGTGTTGGATAACAAGGTGTCCCACTTTTAGTGCTCCTATCCAATCTAAAAATGTACCTTAGGATCTAGTTTATGATAGTTTCCTAGTCTTGCTCCTCAAGTATCAAACCCTATCTTAGTTTGGATCATTCAAAATAAGCCAAGTTAAATTTATCTTATTTATTACTATATTTAGAAAAGGCAAAAATACAAATCTATTTACACAAATTAGTACCTTAATTCTTGCATATTATTTACTGATTTACTTTTCTTAGACTTGTTTATTTAACTAGGTATAAAACCCCATTATTCTGAAAACCATAAAACATTGTGTTGAACCCGACTTACTTTAAATTTTGCACAAAAACCCTTAAAACCCTAGGGCAAGTTATTTATAAATTTTTGCCATATTTATTGATTTTTCCTATATTCAAAAACTATAATCTAAAAATTAATTGCAAAATTATCATATATTTTATAAAAACTATAGTTTGCACATACTAGGTCCATTTTTGCATACAGACACATTCCAAACACTAGGAAAAATATATTGCTAATTTTAGAAATATTTTGTGATTTTTCCTAAATTTTTTATGTAAAATTCTACAAAATTTTATAAATTCATATCAAATTTTTAATAAATTACTGTACTAATTTTAATAAAAATTCATTCAAAATCCCTAGTTGCATATACTAGCTCCTACTTTTCTTCTTGAGGTATCACCTTACATCCATAACGAAATTACAAAAATGATGCTCATTTATTTACAAAATTTTCTTACATTTCTTAAAAATAATAAGGAAACCATAATAGGCATTATCATAAACATGAATGACAAAGTCTATCATATGTTATTACAAAATTTCATCCTTTTCATTTCATGTTTATGTTTCATTATATGGGACGATATTAAAAAATTCATTACCAAACATGCACAAGATTCCAAAATTATTTTTACATATTCTCTTTCACTCATATGGAAAAAATTTCAAATTTATCTTGCTAAATACATTTGAAATGTCATGTTTCATATCAAAAGTTTATATGTCTTTATGAAAAAATTCACGTTCTCTATCCTTTGCCCTCTATTCCTAATATGGAAAAGAGTTCAAGCTTATCATGCTAAACACATTAGAAACATCATATCACATAAAAAAAAATTAAATGTATCTGTGCACAATGTCATGCTCTCTATTACATACTTTCTCTCTCTCATGAGGAAACATTTTCAAGACTATCTTGCAAACCATATTAGAAATGTCTTGATTCAAGTCAAATTTTTTGTGCATTAATGCACAATTCCATGCTCTCTATCCCTTGTTTACTATATATCATGTGGAATGTTAATTATAAACATATTGTTATACATGGTTTCTACTTAGATGTATCTCACTCTTTCACTACTTTTAACTATCTCCATATCACTACTAGACACAAGCAAACACTAGTAGTTGTATTTATCCCTCCTCCATTCAAACTTGGTGCATCTAACTCTTATCTTGCATCTACTACCAGCTCTATGCCTATAGTACATCATGAAGTATATGTTATCATCCAAATTTATGAAGATAGGTAGGTTGACTAAATCCATAATTATAGCTTTTTCACTTAAGTTATCACCCCTTCTAATATAGTTTTAGATATTCCACTTGTTATAATTCTTATTCCAATCTAGATTCAACCATAGTTGATACCTTCATCACCAACATAAAGAGTTCATACACTTCCACAAAGGCCTCTTTTAAAGGAACCACAATTTTAGGACTCTAGATAGTTTCTAGCTATAGTGTTCATACCCAAGGTAGTATTAGTGAGGTCTCATGACTCTACACATAGAGCACATGTTTAGAGAGATTCTCCTACTACCATATGGGTCCCTTAGAGCCCCATAGTTTCATCTACTTCTTATATTTATAGGGGGACCTCACAGTCAATTTCCACTATAGGTATTTTAGATCACTACAACATACACAACTTTTAGTGACACAATCTTAGCATTTCCATTAAGTTTCATGATCATGCATGATACTTCTTATTAATACATGAAAACATGATAGGGAGTCTCTCATGAGACTCATCGGTTAGTATCATTTTGCCTCAAATTTGCTTGTACATAATCTCTTTTGCTTGATTATACATAGTTTAAATATTCGAAAATACAAGAATAATATAACAATTCAAAAAAATTCAAATATAACAAAACACCAATAACATTTAGATTGTATGCATCCTCCATGTTTTACATTTCTAATATCATGATAGGACTTACATTTGATATTTCATGCTATTATATGTTGCTTTATCTACATTATCATGATTCACTTGATCTTCTTTGAGTATGTGCAATGACATCTAGATCCTTGATTGATTCACTCTACCCGTTGAAGAGGCATTCCTACTTATACATTCGAGACACACATCGATATACATACCCATTGGGGTCATCTTATACATGACAACACCATCCAAGTTATGTCAATCCTATACTACACACTCTGAGTCATCATACTAATGTACATTACTTACTAGATTACCTAGATTACTATATTGACATTTCACTAGTATCTAGAACTTGTGTATCTCTTAGCATGTACCTAGTCATGTACTACAAATATTTTGCATACTTTCATTTTTGCTTTGATTAGTTAGATTTGATTCTACCTTTCTAGTTATTACATGATTTATCTTCTTGCTTAGCATAGCTTATGTGATTGCATTTCTAGTTCCTGCTTATCTCTTGTTTTTTCCTTAGAACATTTTTTAGTGTCCTTTGCTTCTATTCATGTGTGTGCCTTAAGATATTTTCAAATGTATTTTTATTTTACTCTTCCATGTGCTTATGGCCCTTGTGCCAACTTTGCTTGTTTCACTCATATGTGTGTGTGGCATTTGAACATGCCTTCTATGCTTACTTTTAGTTTGAGTGACATATGCCTATGTTCCTTGTTTTCATGGCCCCTTGAACATCCCTATATGATTCTTGATTGATTTATTGATTGTTTTTTTTTATTCTCAATGTGTGTAATGGCATGATCCACATCATAAATTTCCCTTGATTTTTTGGATGCCATGATGGACATCATGCTTCATCCCTCCAACTAAAAACTAACAACTAAAAAATAACATATAAACACTTCTAGTTCCACTTCATTACTTTTCATAGGCTTATACATTGTTATATATAAGTATACCCCTATTTATCTAACAATCTCTCAATATGAACATTCTTATATATAGAGATATCTTGTCAAATATCATTGATATATCATGTATCTATGCAACATAACACACTTACAGGACTATTTTATTTTGAGGGTAGTCATTATAAGTTCATCATTCCTACCCTCAAAACAAGGGTCAATAAATAGGGGTTTTATCATAGAGATTAAATCTTCTAGCAGTCAAAATAGTAGCATTCAGATCACCTAGTTCATAATCTAGAGGTAAAACTAGTCAGAACAGAGAAGAAAAATAATGATAGTACTAGATCAAAAAACAATTTTATCATAAGACAACAATGCTAGAAATGAAAAATGTCACCAAACATAGGGGTGTCCTTATTTTGATGCTCTTATCTAGGCATAAAAATACTCACGTTTTCTATAAATATGACAAAAGTGTGTTTTAAATATAGTTTTTACACATCTAGATCAGTCATGATTAATAGTTCAATACATTTTTCTTAGAGAATATAGATATAGGGGTTTATCATGTGTAGAATTATGGTTCTCACTTTAAATTTTAGATTAGGAAATTGACATAACTTTTAAATCAAAATCCATGTTCCAGACACCAGTGATTGGGATCAATGTGCATAACACATTGGTCTTATTTTATTTCCAAGTTTAATTTATTATCCAAGCATTCTCAATAGTTACATGCCTTACTCCATCTTTAGGTGGTTTAAATCACTTTCAAGTTAAACTTTCATACAAGTTTAACTTTTTGAGTACCCAATTTCCTAAGTTAGCTTTAATATAAGCCTAGTAAATTAGTTTTGAAGTGGATTTCATACAAGCCTAACCTTCATATTTTGAAATGGCCAAGAGTGGCCTAGTTTCCAACATATATTTAGGTTATCCATGCCACATTACCAGATTTATAAAACATCCATGGGCTCCATGAGACATTTCATATGACATCTATTCTATATCGATATCACTTCATATCTTTAATTCATAGGGAAATTATGGTGTCAAAGGGCCAACCTTTATATTCTTGAGCCACTTATTTAGAGGGATTAGACACACATTTCAAACATTGATTAACACATTCATGATTCACTAACTTCACTTAGTTAGTGATGATGGAGCTAAAGGGCTAGCCTTTGCCTTTTTGAGCCACCTTTTATAAAATTGAGCACTCATATTCATTCATGATATTACTCTAGATTCAACATATACCCAACATCATCTAGCATAATCCACCATCACAATAAGTTTTATATTGGTTCATGTACTCAGCGAGGTGTATTTGTTCCTTTCTCTTCCTCTTACTTAACTTCTGTATGTTCTTATTTTAGATATAGTGAATCTAGTAAGAATTAATCTACTTTTATGTTTTCATTATAGATTCACACATCACAATGTTCTCTCTCTATGCACATCCAAAATCACATAGCTTCATGAGCTTCTCCCTTATAGGTAAGTTTAGGTATGATTTTTACTTTGCTATTCTTTCACTGATTACTAGTCATCTCTATACATCTAGACTTAACCCTTTCAAGCCCAAGCATATCTTTAAGGCCTAGACCCATCCCCCCATGCCTCTTTCCCTTAGGACAACAACACCCATGTTTTTTTTAATTTTGGTGTTGTTGTAGAAGTGCAAAATTTGTCCCAATGGTCATATTCCCTTTAATCATTATCTTTTCCCCTATTGGCCTCACATGAATTCCTTTAACCCATGATCATTAGTTTCCCTATAAAAGGCCATTTAAATTCCATTTAGAAGTTTTAACACTCATTTATAGGAAAGAAGCAAGAATATAAGTAAGTACACTCAAGCACTCTTCCATATTATCTACATATAGCCTTCTAAGATCATTTGAAGCTTATTCAAACCTTTACACTAGGCCCTAGCCATCTGAAGTACATCTATTTTTGCATTTAGTTGCATTTATCATACATAGTTACACTAAGCACTTAAATGGGAGAATTAAATTAGCTTGATCCCTCTTTAGAGTATTGTTATGTAGGAAACATGCCCACACATGGAGTATGAAGTGTGTCTAGTTTATATTTTATACACTAAGCCCTTATCTATCTTTTCCAAGTTTCCATTGAAGTTCAAGCATAAAGAGCTCCTATAGCTTTAAAGATTTAAAATAGATGCACAACAAGCTCCATCGGTTTCCAATCTTTGATATTTCATTGACAAGGTAACACAAGCCTACTGAATAGAATGCAAAAATCTCAGACCACCTAGACAATAGTGCTAAAAAAGGACTACAACATTAAATAGTAGGGCACCCTAGTTTTGATTCTCCTATCCAATCTAGAATTGAACCTTAAGATCTATTTTCTGATATTTTCCTCATCTTTCTCCTCTAGTATCAAACCCTAACTTATTTTGGATCATTTAGAATAAGGTAAGTTAGATTTCTCTTATTTATTACTATATTTAGAAAAGGCAAAAATACAAATCTATTTACACAAATTTGTAGCTTAATTCCTACATATTATTTATAGATTTACATTGCTTAGAACTATTTATTTAACTAAGAATAAAACCCCATTATTCTAAAAATATAAAATAGGTTTCTCAATTAGGAGGAGGAAGCCTCATTGGTTTTATATGTAAAGTTCTTGTTTTTAAGTTTTGGCTTTCCTTCATCAATTTATCTATTCTCTATCTTACGTGCCATGGTAAAAGATTCATCAAAGTTTTGAAAGCTCTAGACACATAGTGTAGAGGAGATATGCTTGGCACATGCTTGAGAAAAGAGCTCTATAAGGTCAGGTTGAGGTAGGGAAAAGGAAAGCTGATTGATTAGGCTCCTCCAATGAGAAATAAAATTAGTAATAGATTCATCATCAAACTACCAGATAGAGTAGAGGTTAGTAATAAAAACCTTCTTGGAGATATTAATCAAAAATTGGTCTAAGAAAGTTTGAGCTAGTTGAGTGAAGGAGAAGATGAAATTCTTGGTTAAGGTACTATACCAGTCTAATGCTGGTCCTGAAAAAGACATAAGAAAAGTGTAGGGAAGGAGGGTATCATCATAGGCAATCAAATAACATGAATTCCTAAATTCCCTAAGGTGTTATTGGGGATCCTCCTTATTCTAAAACTTTGATAACATGGGAAGTTCCCATTGAGGACGCTTAATAGGCACAGATGGGTGGATGGGCTCATTATAGATCTTGTCATAGGATAGGATATTATGAGCCCTAGATATGGATGACTCAAGATTTATCATCTTATCCATGAAAATTTTCATTAGGTCCATTTGGGGCGGTGCACCTAGAGGGTTGTAAGGTGTATGTTGTGGTTGGGATTGAGTTATATATTAGAAATTTTCTAGAGGTTGAGAAGTTACCACATATGGGTAAGTGATTAAAAGTGGTTGGGTTAAAGCCAGATATGAATATGTGGTCACTAGTGGTTGGGTAGAGGGTATGTACTATTGAGTGGGTGTGGATGGTTGAGTCATAGGTAAGGGATAAGTGGTAACCCTAGTAGTGATGGGTGGTAAAGTATAAGGTATGGGTGCCACTATGTTTTAAAGAGGAGTGAGTGTAGCCAAAGGAATGGTAGTGAGGGTGGTAGTGGTTACTCCAACATTAATTGGATTTTGGGTAGGTAAAGTTGCATGGTAGTTGTATTGGAATAATTGTTAGTCAGACTAGGAGGTGTTTGGATGTTAGAAGGTTGAGATGGTTAGTTTTACATGGTTGTTTTAGATAGTTGTCCAACTAAGGTAGATGATTGAGCAGCTAAAAATTGGGTGGTGTAATGGTAATAGAACAATTGCCTAGAAATCCCAATGGCATGCCATAGGATGGATTGGTAGGTGGTGATGAAATGGGTGTACAATGAGATACTATGCTAAGATAATGTTATAAGGCTACTAGGTTATTATCTAAAAAGGAAACAAAGTTTAGATTAACTTGGAAAACTATCTAAGGTGCACTAAAAACATCAAAATGATGAGGAGAACTCTAAACATTTGAGAGATAATCTATGGATGAAGAGGTAGAGGAGACTAGATAATCTATAGATGGGTGCTGACTTGCTAAGTCTCTTTGTTATTGATGAGTGAGAACCATGTAAGTAGGATGAGAGGAAAACACAAATACTATTACAACTCAAACAAATAAAAAGAAATAAAATTATCAAGGAAATCCAACACATGCTAGAGTATGTTAAAATCCTATGGTTAATTTTAATCTCACTTTTGGCTTATGCCTTAAGTTATGAGAATGTGTGATAGAAGTTGGCTTGTAGACCAAGTACTATAGAATCAATCTATGGTTGGTTTTAGGTTATTAAAGTTTAATATCTATATTTGGAATCAATATATGGCTTGGTATTGGGGCCTACCCACTCACTTCACATACCACAGTGATAAGGGTGTTAGGTCTTTAGCTAATATATATATTGATTTCTAAAGTTTATACTCAACAAGGGAGTTGAGTTGGTTCTGCCCTTGGTAATGACCTCTAAGTAGGATCATCAAGAAAGGTTAAGGTTATCACCAGGTGATGAAATCCTAGTTAGGCCTTGTCTCAAATTTGTTTGATGTTTAATTGATGAGAGTGGTTTGGTTTAGTGTGTGCAACAAAAGGTGATACTATGATAAGATTATTGTGACTTAATTCAAAGTGAGTTAAAATTAAATGCAAGGAATAGATACACTCAATTTTAAAACCAAAAGATATTTCAATTTCATTAATGAGCACAAATAGAGAGAAGAGCATTTAGATGCAAAATAAAAAAACCCCAAAGTAAGGACTCAAGGTCCCATTGAGCATGCCCGAATGTTTCAGTGAATTTTAGCTTATATTTAAAAAAGAGAAGAATAAACTAAATATGGGTATGGTTGAAAAACCTATTTTATTATGCATAAATTGAATCAAATGATTGTGAAGAACTCCTATTTGGCATGGGAGGATGACCTAAAAATAATATAACACTAAATTAAATGGTTGGTTAGACAAATAGCTAAGTGGATTGCCTAGAGATATCTAGATCTTAGAAGTAAGATCTTCCTCTAGGGTTATCAATCCACATGTTTTAAATAATTTATTTTATAAAATAGAATAGAAATTACTTGCATCAATAATCAAAAGATATTGAAATTGAACAAAAGAAATGATTACTAAATAAATATACTAGAAATGACTAATATATAAATAGACAAATCAATACTAGTGCTCAATGGCTCGAGTCTATTTCTAAAAATTAGGTAGGGGTCTATGAATAAGAAGAGACATAGAAAACTAGACTTGGATAAGAGTAGATAGTTGAAAATGACTTTCTATTATTTCCTACTATAGTGAAAATCAATGGTTGATGTGACCATCAGTGATTAAGATGACCATTAGTGATTAAGTTGATCATCGATAGTTGGGTAGATCATCGACAGTTGAGACAACCATTGATGGTTACTATGTATAGATCTAGGTTGATAAATAGCTAGTTGATGGGATCACAAAGTGAGATTCTGGGGGATGGGTAGGTGTTGGGTTGAGTGTGAAAGAAAAATAAAGTAATTAAATACTAAAATTAAATGCTTATCTTGATGAAAGCTAATTAGGTGGTTGATTGAGGTGGTTGATTCATTGGTGGAGTCTAACATGATTTTGATAGAGTAACGGTACTTTGTACTTTGGTATGGCTATGGTACCAAGTTGTCTCTCTAACATGATGGTTGGATTGCTATATTGTTGATGATGATTTGACCTAAAAAATAAAGTAACTATGGATGCACAAGCTCTTGATAATAATTATAGATGTATTTCACCTCCTTGATCCTCTCTTCTCATAGACAAGGCAAGAGAGTTGCAACAAGATGCTAACTAGGCCTTCTAATCATAAATCACTCATGAAATGGATCACACATGGATTATGACAAGCTATTTTTAAAAAAACAAGGCAAGGTGATTTGTATGTTTGTGTTTAAGGAGGTGCACTATAACCATCGATGCTCAAGGTGATTGTTGGTGGTCAAGAGTGAAGAGTCAAAGTGGATAAAAGGTTTCTTAAGCTAGTTTGGTCAAATTGACTATGGTTTAGGCTTAATTAGGAGTCAAAGGGTCAAATTGGTCCTAAAGGGGTCCTAAGGTGGCCCAAGGGAATTTTGACATTCAGAATCACGACGTGTAAATTTCCAGTGTTTATAGGAAAAATGACATAGGTATAAATTTTTTGATAAAATGAAGGATGTAATTGGTATACCACTATTATACTACCCCAAGATACTATCCCTAAATGAACATGGTCAAAGAGTTGTAATACTAAATCATCCATTCAAAATACATCTCAATCTAACTGTTAAAGGCGTTTAAAGTAGCAATGAATCAGAACCAAGGTCAAAATGGTAATAGGGGAGGTAAAAAAAATTGTCTAATATGTAAGGTATGTGTAGGTACTATGATTTTACACAATAAGATTTGTGTTAGTGTAGGTCCTAAGTCCCCTTTCTTATTTCATCCCTATTTCACCCCATTTAATTACTTTTACCAATTACCATATTACCCTTACCCCACATAATTAGGTTTACTAATTACTTTTTCACTTATGTAATTTATTTAAACTAATTACATATAATTACAATGTAGGTAAAAAATACCAAATCATAACAAAATTAAATAGTTTTGATCCCCTAACAACTCCCTCAGCATCCAAAATCTACTCAACTTAAAGCCTAGTTTGAACTCATGATTGAAACCATTTAAACAACCTTTGGTAAAAATAGTCTAGAATTAGTACCAATCCTTGTAATCGATGTCAATTCTATTGAATCAACACCAATTTAAATATAGGCCTCCCTTGAGCAAAGGACCAAAATTTTGCACTAAAATGTTGAAGGAATTTATTGAAGACATTTTTTAGACAATTATTCACCTGCTAAAAAACCACACTCCTACATCAGCCCCTCAACACTCATCCAAAGGTCAAAAATATTCTCATCAACCTTGTAGTTACTATAGATTTATATCTTTGTGAAATTAATTACATTTACTTTTTTTAAACAATTATGTACATTTATGTTTTGTTTTACAGTCTTGTTTATCACCCTTATCATTCCCAGACCATCTTAAGCCATCTTAAATCCCATCAAACCAATCCTTAGGCTCTCATTTTTAGATTATTGTCTATATTGATAGAATTGATGTCAATTCCTAGAATCAACATTGATCCTATAAGATCAACATCAATCTCTGTTTAAACCCTTTTCTAGTTGTAATCCAAACCTATTTCTATTATCATCCTTGAATTAATCTTAATCACTAATTTACTGAACTATGATCTTCACTTGTAAATAACATTACCCAGAGTTATGCAAGATGTAATCACCATTCATGATTTGCCTACAATCCGATAGCCTTTATTATTTGACTAGAGTGATATTGCTTTTGAATTATGACTATACGTAATTGTATTTTACCCCACCATAAATGCCATTTCTGATCAGTTAAAAGTAATACAAGTAGAAGAAGACTCAATTGAAGCTTATTGGCATGTTCATTTTTATAATCTCCATGTAATAGATGTAGATTAATTTAATTCATTTTAATTTCATATTTATATCATTACATGAATATTATAATTTCCTTTACTATTTTTATCTATTTAAGTGCTTACAAAGTGGGCTAATGTCTTTATCAGGAAGTGTACCACTTCTTGGGATTGGTCTAGTACCACATAATCCACTGACATACCTTATTAATCCAATCTTTTTTTAGTTTTACCTTATGTGTAGGTAGTCCTTCCTAAACAAAAAGGAGTTCCCATATTGTTGGATCAATGGTGCACAATCTTCTAAATCAAAGGTAAGCCTTAAAACCTTGTATTTCAATTTACATTTTTAGTGGTCTAATTTATAAAAGAATGAATAGAAACTACTTAGAAATTATGGCATACTTAGTGGGACATTTTTTGGGTCTCATTGTTTTTTATTCTTTATTTTATTTCATTTAGTGAAAAAATTTCTTCGATTTTCATTAATGCAATAGAAAGCAAAAAAATATAAATTACTTTCCTTTTGAAAGAAATCATCATTTTTAGTTTACCTATTTTATAAGCACATCTAGTGTAAGTAGGAGGATTAATTTACCATTTTAGTCTTACTCCTTTCCACACACTACCGAATCACGATAATCATAAAATTTTCACTCAAATAAATCCCACCCAAGTAGACCCACTTAGATTTCATCACCAAGGGGAAAGTTGACTTGATGTTATGGCCAAGTATAAACAATTGATTGGAAGTATAAAGGCTAATCACCCAATACCCTTATTACTATAAGGTCATGAAGTGAGGGGGTAGGCCCCAAAACCAAGTCATGTACTTCTAAAAATATAGATGCATGCCTCACTATACATTTTCATATATCAAGGATTCCATCTTTGAACAAACCCAAAACCAAACTTAGCTTGCCACTTCTTAAGACCTTTGTCAAACCAACACCCCATCACATTCTAAGATTATTTATTTATAAAATTAAAAATAATTAAGTATGTTCAAATAGAGTGTGTTCTTTATCCTCATGAAAATGAGATAAGAAAAAAAAGTTGTGTTTTTACATTTATCTCTTTTTTTAATTATTTTTTTACTACATGGATCTAATGCAAAAACATTCTATGAAACAAATAGAATCACCTCAATCATCCTCATCAATAGGACATTTACCAATCACCCTACCTCTCTTGATTTCATCAAGGATGGTTTCCCTCAATTTTACCCTCAAGGTGATCCTAATTTTGTAAATATATTGGATAACAATCCAATCACCTAAGATATTACCTTACTACATGATCCATATGAATCCATATTTACCCTCATGGTCAATCCTCCCAATTTTTATATGACATGCCACTAGAAATATACAAGGATTACACAGTGGCCATGGTTTCCTTATCCATCAACCCACCACCACTAATAGGCTCAAATACTAGCATGACACAACATCTAGATACCCAATCACCATTAGTATCTAATAGCTCCACTAAAACCATTATTCAAACTCAAAACATTACTACACTACAACCTATAGCCAACAAACCATGCTCTCTCACATTTCATAATTTAGTAGTCTCTATTCTGGTGACTCCCTTTAATCCAAAATTTTGCAACCTCAAATCTCTAACATACCCAACCTCCACCATCCACACAATAAATCCCTTCTAGTGAAACACTCCAACAATAAATCCCTTCAACTACCTAATACCAAATTTCATCATAACCCCTTGAGAGTACTTATCTTAACCCATCTAATAACAAATCTTACCTCTATTATTCCCATAGTATGTATTTTCATCTCAGTTGATCATTACCCCATCTATCAACTATCCCCTTTCACAGCCATTCCTAATTTTTCTTCCTCCTCAACATTTGCAATAAAATATTTTAGGAGGTATCCCTCAATAAAATTCCCATATTGACCTCATGCACATGCTCATGGATAGGATGGAAAATTAAAATCTTCTATATTTAGGTAAAATAACATGCTTACATATGAATAAATCTATAATGAACCTATTAACCCCATTGTCCCAATCAGGCCATATCTAGCTCAGTGAAAAATTATTAAGTTTATGAAATTTCAAAATAATTAATACCCCCAATAGCATATTAGGGAATTTTTGGCATGCATATTAGCTTATAACCCATTATGACACCCTCCATTTGAGGACTTCCCTATGTCACTAGCAAGGCCAACTCTATATTGGTATAGATTTATCCCCCAAGACTCTTTATTCTCCTTCAAACAATTAGCTCAGACCTTATTAAAACACTTTTTTATTAATATCATAAGAAGAGTAAACATCATTGAACTCTATGCTATTAGGTAATTTGAAGATGAGTCCATTATAGACTTTATTTCTAAGTGGTGAGGATTTATAAATCAATTAATATTCTCCCTTCTTCAAACTATATTGATTGAGCTATTTTCAAGATCATTTTCTAAATATATATCATCCACACTCCAAGTTTAGTCATTTAATGAATTTTACTAAGCCTTTACTATGGCCCATAAGTTAGAAATCTAAGCTTTAGAAGAGGGGAAATTTAAGTTACAAAATAAAAAAATTAAACCTGACCCTTCTAGAGGAACCAAAAATCCTAAGCCAAAAGGCATAGCTAATGTTGTTGTACTAAAGTTAGCTTCTCCATCCACAATAAACCAACCAAATTATTCTCATATCAACCATAAATAAGCTTAACATTATTTCTAACTAGATAATACATGCCTTTGGGGGATATTATGTTGATATTTTAGACAAATTATTGAAAGTAATAGTTATTTATCTCCCTCTGATTATACCTATTTATGACTCTTGATTTAAACCTAGTTGGTATAAATAAAGTGATTCTTACACTTACCATTACATACCTAATCACAAGATCAATAGGTGTCACTATTTTAAAATCCTAGTCCAAAAACTCATTAATCGAGGGGAGTTGCAATTGGATAATCCAAACTCTCCACATAATCAATCCCTCAACATCGTTAGTCTACCATTCCCAAACCATTTGTCCTCATGTAATTCTATACAAATTAATATGGGAAGCACTCTAGATTAGGACACCCATGTAATAAATACTATTTATGATCAATGTTTACCTAAAGAAGTTGATAATATACCTAAATCATATTTTGTACTTATAAGAATATCAAATATCCTTATAAGAGATACTTTTGAACCATTTAAACCAACTATTCATTTATACTATTCACTCAAGCCCTCTTGATCTCATTACATGTGATCCTCTAAAATAAGGGTCATCCAAACACACTAAAATTCATCCACAAAAAGTGGAAGATAAAAGTTTTATCTCAACCACATGAGATAAGTGTCTTAGTATACCAAAGGGTAAATATTTACAACACCCACCTATAAGGCTTGAACTTCCCCAAAAATCCAAAGATGAGGATCCTTGTAAAAGTACTCCCATAACCTCTAATCATGTTAAAAGGGGAAAATGTATATGCCTCAAAGTCAAACTAAGCCATTTATGTTAAGGCCCCATCCTTCCTCTAAAATTAAGATCAAAATTATAGATTCATCTCTCAAGGGATCTAAACTAGCTCAAAAACATCTACCTATACTACCAACACTAACACCTCATATTAACTCTATGTATTTTTATCATCTTCATAACTTATCAAAATACCCTTAGTGTCCATTAGAACTAATCATACCATCAACACAAAAAATGAAAGTATAGAAGTAAACATGATCCAAAAACCAATACCCTAAAAAATGACAAAACCACACCAATATCCTTTATGAGGATTTAATTCCACCATCCTTGATCAACTTCTACAAACCTCCCTTATCACATTACCTCCTATCAAATTGGTTAATCCATGTATCTAAAAACTAGCATGGTATAAGGAAATAGAAGTCTGTGCTTACTATAGAATACCTGGGCATGACATTGAATGTTTTAATGCTCTCAAATTCATAATCTAGAATATTTTGGATGAAGATTATCTCTTAATTGAACAACCTTTCCCTAACCCCCTCTTCAACCCAAACACTAAAACCATAACCAGTCTTGATACTAATATAATACATACCCTAAATAATTTAAAAGGAAAATTTAAAAAATTATTAAAAATCATGATTAATAATCTTAATTCCATCCCTAATAAACCCCTTTCTAACTTCCTCATGGGACCTTCAAATATGGTTAACTTAGGAACTTTGACAAGTCATGCACTATTTCAAATAGATACGATAAACATAGCCACATGGTCTCAAACATATTCCCCCAAAACCCAAAAACCATATAAATCCAAAGTTTTCATAGCCAAAGCCCCTATCCCAACCAAAGAAACCTCTAAACCCTCCACTACAAAACCAAAAATCTCCATTTTAAGGTAAACATAAAATAATAATTCTTTGAAACTTATATAAATATCAATTCTAAAGTAACTCCACCAAACCCTAGTTTAGATGTCACTATATGAACTATTTGAGAATTCCCCACAACATCATCAAGTAATGATAGAAGCACTTCAAGACATCCATGTTCAACCTGATGAACCCCAACCTATGAAAATGTTCATTAGAGCTTTATAGATGGTTTCAGCTATCAGTTTTAATGATTTAAAAATAGTCCCTTTATAATATAAAAATTAGGACCCACCCCTATTTGTCACTACTCAAATTAATAAAACTCAGATCAAAAGAGTTCTAATTGAAAACGGGGCTAGAATTAACATTATCTCCTCACATTCATTTAAATAACTCCAACTTTTGAAGATATTTGTGGCCCAATCCCCAGTTGTATTATGGGATTTTAATGATATAATGGCTCCTATTCTAGGAACCATTATCTTCCCCATGCATTTAGGTTTGCATATCCTTCATAAGTTATTTTATGTTATAAAAGGCAAATTTCAATATAATATCCTTTTAAGACTCCTTGGATCCACATTATGCATTATGTTCTATTCACTTGCATCCATGCATCAAATATGAATATGAAGGCCAAGTCCATATCATACCTACAAATTCTCATCCATTGAAAACTTGCAACCTAACCTTTTGACTTAACAATGTTCTACTCCCTCTAAATAATACAACCTCATCACCATCATCCAATAAAGAATCAACTAGTTCAATAATCCCTTCATCATCCAAATAAATATTGTAACTATCATCCCAAACTTAGGCATGTTTTTCCCTTTAGTCCTTCTTTTCTCTAGACTCATTTAGTATATTGAGGGATTGATCGATCTTCCTCATGTCTTGATATTCAATCCCATGCCAAACCATTCTCCTTGAAATTTTTATTCCTAGAAAAATAACACTTTGATCAAATTTACTTATAATGATGCACCTAGAAAGGCTTTAGTATGGGACATTATGATTAGGGACCACATGATGTTGCACTTGGATATTTTAGGAAACCCCATGAAAATCATGGTTTTGGGTTTAATAAAATTCTTGAAGTCACCTCATTATCCAATCTCAAAGAGAATATCATAGTGTCACCATATAATGTTCTCCTTGAGATAGATGATGTCATTTCCACCCCCCCCCCCAAAAAAAAAAATGTTTTAGTCAATATTGTTGATTTAAGACCTCTCACTTATCGTAGTAATAGAGAAACTAAATCCATTCCCCTTACCCTAATATGATAGAAGAGGATTATCTTACTATACCCATTATTTAATATCAATATGATCATTCTATCTTAACTTACTTAAGCATAGAAAACTCACACTTATGAAATTCTCTATTGGCTAAAACATCTAAACTATTAAACAAAGCCACCCTAAAAATTAACACAGGGTCTCAAGATGCCCTACACATTATTAAGGTTAGTAGATCTTTAGATAATTAGGAGCATCAAGACTTAACCACATTTTTAGCATACCGTAGTGAGTCTTTTGCTTGGTCATATAGTGATATGCCAAGTATTGAACCTACTAGCATTATTCATAATATTATCACTATCCTTGAAGCTAAACCAATTATGTAAAAATTATAGAAGATGCATCCACATATTGTACTCATAGTCAAAGAAGAACTATAGTGCCTCTTATCCATTAATTGCATTCATCTAGTCTACTACCCTTAATGGGTGTCTAATATTTTGCTTGTCACAAATCCCATAGGGGGTTTCTATCTTTATATCAATTTTTGAGACCTCACCTTATTTGTCCTAAATATGACTTTCCTCTTCCTAACATCAATCAACTAGTAAGCTTGACAATTGGTCATGAAATTGTTGGGGGATCAAACCAACAATAGATTACACTTGTGAAAGCAATAAACGCAAAAATAAATCAGATAGATAAGTAATTGAAATGATAAATAGCACAGAACAAGATATACAAGAAAACACCCTGAAAACTTGTATTGAAACTCTTTACAATAGGAATACAATTTGAAGAAACTTCGTTCTTCCACACCTCTCTCAGATGCACACAAGATCTCTCACTAGATCTCTATTCCTCAAGAGCTCTCTCTCAAGTACACTCAAATCCAACAACCTGGATTGATGCAACTCTGTACTATCCTTCAAACATTCACAATGTTCTACTCTTACAGTTCTACACTTCAACACACAATGAGCTAAGAAGATCTATCCTAATATAGAATTAGGAGACTTGAGCATGTTCTTACAACAGACAGTTAAGCCTCTTCAACAAGGGCCCTAAAAATAGTAATGCTAATAATAGAGACACAAGCTTGAGTCCACAACTCAAACTTATCATGCAAACACTCGCTGCTGTCCACGGAAATAGCTTTTTGGACACGCAGGTAACCGACGTCGGTTCCTGCCTGTTCGCCTGTGACCGTCGTCGGCCGACCCTACTACCGACGTCGACGCCTCTACAACTGCTACTGATCGACGTCAGTCACTCCTGACCAACGCCAACATCTGTGTAGACCCGAACCTATTTTAGTATGCTCCTTGGTGAAGCTTTTAGCTCCACACCCTAACAATCTCCCACTTGGAGATAAACCAGCTGCACCAACCTGTACAGCAACATCTTCTAGCTCCTCCATCTTCAACTCAATCATGAAGACCAATAGAAGTTGAATGAAGATTCAACTTCTCCTTCATAACTAGCTTTGTTAGCATATCAGCAAGATTCTTATCTGTATGGATCTTCTCCAGCTTCAACTCACCATCTTCCAATACCTACCATATGAAGTGGTACCTTAGTTGTATGTGCTTGGTTCTTGAGTGAAAAGCTGAGTTCTTAGCTAAATGGATTGCACTCTAACTATCACTATACAATCTGCAACTCCCATGCTCCCTTCCAAGCTCTTCCATGAACCGTGTCATCCATATCATCTCCTTGCTAGCTTCTGTAGCTGCAATATACTCTGCTTCTGTAGTTGACAAGGCTACAACCTTCTACAACTTAGATATCCAACTAACTGCCGTTCCACCTACAGTAAAAACATAACCTGTGGTGCTTCTCTTACCATCCAAATCCCCTGCCATATCTGAATCGACATAACCATGTAGAGAAGTATCTGAACCTCCATAGCACAAGTGCCTATTGCTGGTTCCTCTCAGATATCTAAGGATCCATTGAACCGCTTTCCAATGTTCCTTACCTGGATTGGCCATATACTTACTTACTACTCCCACTGCTTGGGCAATATCTGGTCTAGTACACACCATTGCATACATCAAACTCCCTACTGCGGAAGAATATGGAACCTTACTCATGTACTCTACCTCATCATGTGAATTGGGACATTGTTCTT
Source organism: Torreya grandis (assembly GCA_037957365.1). NCBI lineage: Eukaryota > Viridiplantae > Streptophyta > Pinopsida > Cupressales > Taxaceae > Torreya > Torreya grandis. The sequence goes on from JARHVA010008846.1 coordinate 108,165, forward strand.
TGCTTAACTTAAAATGTCCAACCATAGGTGTACTTACTGGTTTTGCATCCTGCATATTAAACCTCTCCAACACCTTATTCATATAATCTTCTTGAGACAATATCAACCTGTGATTTTTCCTGTCTCTCCTAATGCTCATGCCAAGGATCTTCTTCGCTGCTCCCAAATCCTTCATAGCAAATGTTTGAGCTAACTTCTCCTTAAGCTCTGAGATATCCTGCATGTGAGACCCTGTAACTAGCATGTCATCTACATACAACAATAGAATAATATATCTACCGTTATCAAATCTCTTGAAATACACACAATGGTCTGATTGACACCTACTGTAGCCATGCTCAGTCATAAACCTGTCAAATTTCAAGTACCATTGCCTTGGAGCTTGCTTGAGGCCATACAAGCTTTTCTTTAACCTGCACACAAACTTCTCCTTACCCTTGACCTCGAATCCTTCTGGCTGTTCCATATAAATTTCCTCATCCAAATCTCCATGAAGAAATGCTGTCTTAACATCTAGCTGCTCGAGATGCAAATCCTCAAAAGCAACCAAAGACAATACAACCCTTATAGAAGTCATCTTAACAACAGGAGAAAAAATCTCACCAAAGTCAATCCCTGGCTTTTGTGCAAATCCTTTTACTACTAATCTGGCCTTATATCACAGCTGTCCATCCTCACCTTCTTTCAACCTGTAGGTCCATCTGTTCTTCAGTGTTCTCTTACCAGCTGGCAATTCAACCAAATCCTATGTTTGGTTCTCTCTTAAGGACTCCATCTCCTCAACCATGCCACGCTCCCACTTACTCCTGGACTCCACCTGTAAAGCTTCTTCAAAACTCTCTGGTTCTCCACCATCAATTAGCAATAAATAATATAAGGAAGGAGAGTATCTAATTGGAGGCTTACTTACCCTTTCAGACCTCATGATGGGTGACTTGGACTTGTTTTCAACAATCTGTCCACCCAAATTTTCTGACAGTGACCGACCTCGGCCACCTGTAGACCTGTTACTAGCCGACGCCGGTTCTTCCTGGCCGACCTCGGTGCCTGGTCTGCCGACGTCAGTCTCTGTATGACCGACATCGGTTTCTGTACTGTCGACGCCGGTTCCTAACCTGCCGACGTCGGTCTCTGTGTTTTCCTGCAAGTGATTATTTCCTTTTCCCGCGAGCTCATTTTGGACCATAACTTCGTCTAATTCACTATTGCTCTGCCCAGATTGATCCAGCTTCCTTATCTGATCACTGTACATCACTCTTTCATTGAAAACAACATCACGACTCCTGATTACCTTGTTAGTTCCTAGATTCCAAAATCTGAAACCAAAATCATCTGAGCCATAGCCTATAAACGTGCACCTCATAGACTTAGCATCAAGCTTCTTTCTATTTTCCTTATCTATGTGCACAAAGGCTTCACTACCAAAAACTTTAAGATATGAGAGATCTACCTTTTTACCTCTCCATGCCTCTTCTGGAATTCCACCATCCAGAGCTGTAGAGGGTCCTCTATTAATCAGGTACACTGCGGTGTCAACTACTTCTGCCCAAAACTCTAAGGGCAACCCTGCGTGCAATCTCATACATCTTGCACGCTCCATGATAGTTCTATTCATCCTTTTAGCAATACCATTCTGCTGAGGTGTCCTTGGAACCATCCTTTGCCTTCAGATTCCGTGAGTGTAACAATACCAGTTAAACTTAAGACTGCAAAACTCACCGCCATTATCAGATCTCAAGCACTTTAATCTTCTGCCTGTTTCATTCTCAACCATGGCTTTCCAAATCTTAAAAGTCTCAAAAAAATCAGATTTCTTTTTAATATAGTAGATCCATACCTTTCTTGTGGCATCATCTATGAATGTAACATAGTACCGTGATCCGCCAATAGAGGCTACCTGAGCCAGTCCCCACACGTCTGTGTGAACAAGCTACAACTTTTGCCTTTTCTTAGTAGACCCAGTCTTGAGAAAACTAACCTTTTTTTATTTTCCAAATACACAATGCTCATAAAATTCTAGATCCATACTTTTCAAATCTGAAAGCATACCTTTAGACTTAAGAATTGACATCCCCTTCTCACTCATGTGGCCAAGCTTTGAGTGCCACAATTTAGCATCCACATCTGAAGTAGATAAAACTGAAGGAGATTTGTTAATAACACAATTACACAAATAGAGAGTACCTTCTCTCTTACCTCTAGCCATAACTAGTGCACCCTTGGTCACCTTCCAAGAATCTGCTGTGAGAGTTACTGTACAACCCTCATCACCTAGCTTACCTGCAAAAATCAAATTTCTCTTCAAACTAGGAACATGCATCACTTCTCTCAACACCCATGTGTTGCCATTCTGCATCTTCAGCTGCACTTTACCTTTGCCAGTAATCTTACAAGGCTCATCATCCCCTAAGTACACTATTCCAAAATCTCCACGGATATAGTCACTGAAATATTCTCTGTTAGGGGTAGCATGGAAAGATGCACTAGAATCTAATACCCAAGATTCTATGTTATTATGCAAAGAGAAAATTAAAGCATCCTGTGCAATACCTGCAACCTTGGCTTCTTCCTTTCCTTCATGCTGATTGTCCTCCTTAGGCTTTGACTAGCAATCTCTGCTTATGTGCCCCATCTTTCCACAATTCCAGCATTGTGGCTTCCTGCCATTCCTGGATTTGGATCTTCCTCTCACCTTAGACTTAGATCTTGATCTCCTCTTGCTCTTTTCTTTTTGCCTTCCCTTGCTCTCAAAATTTAAAGCGTTCCCAGATGTCTCTTCTGTGCTTTTCCTGCGTATTTCCTCATTCAAGATAACACTAACAACATCCTCTACTTTCAAAATATTTGATGCAGATGCAGTATTAGAAACTACCATTACTAAGCCATGCTAGCTTTCAGGGAAAGAACATAATATTAAAAGAGCTTTTATCTCATCATCAAACACTATATTTACTGAGCTTAATTGATTCACAATACCATTGAAATCATTTAGATGAGTAGAAACAGATCCACCTTCATTCATATGCAAATTAAATAACCGCTTCATAAGATATACCTTATTTAAAGCTGAGGGTTTTTCATACATATTTGCTAACGTAGTCATCAACTCTATCGTTGTTTTTTCCTGTGACAAATTAGATATCACAGTGGAGGCCAGACTCAGTCTTATAGACCCAAGAGCCTTTCTGTCAAGAACTTCCCATTCTTCATCCTCCATGTCCTTGGGCTTCTTTGCTATCCCACCTAACGGTAAGTAGAGATCTTTCTGATATAGATAGTCCTCTATCTGCATTCTCCAATGTTGGTAGTTCTTGCCATTAAACTTTTCCATTCTCAACTTACTTTCTTCTGCCATTGCTTCTCCCACTCAAACAGAAATCCCTGCAGAAACCCCTGTGAGCAACCTATAATCTGTAACCTGTAACCTGTAACCAAGGCTCTGATACCACTTGTTGGGGGATCAAACCAATAATAGATTACACTTGTGAAAGCAATAAATGTGGAAATAAATCAGATAGATAAGTAACTGAAATGATAAATAGCATAGAACAAGATATACAAGAAAACACCCTGAAAACTTGTATTGAAACTCTTTACAATAGGAATACAATTTGAAGAAACTTCGTTCTTCCACACCTCTCTCATATGCACACAAGATCTCTCACTATATCTCTATTCCTCAAGAGCTCTCTCTCAAGTACACTCAAATCCAACAACCTGGATTGATGCAACTCTGTATTGTCCTTCAAACATTCACAATGTTCTACTCTTACAGTTCTACACTTCAACACACAATGAGCTAAGAAGATCTATCCTAATATAGAATTAGGAGACTTGAGCATGTTCTTACAACAGACAGTTAAGCCTCTTCAACAAGGGCTCTAAAAATAGTAATGCTTATAATAGAGACGCAAGCTTGAGTCCACAACTCAAGCTTATCATGCAAACACTCGCTACTGTCCATGAAAATAGCTTTCTGGACATGCAGGTAACCAACGTCGGTTCCTACCTATTCGCCTGTGATAGTCATCGGCCGACCCTACTGTTGATGTCGGTGCCTCTGCAACTGCTACTGACCGACGTCGGTCGCTCCTGACCGACGCCGGTATCTGTGTAGACCCAAACCTGTTTTAGTATGCTCCTTGGTGAAGCTTTTAGCTCCACACCCCAACAAAATTTTTATCACTTATGGATGAATTTTTTGGATATAATCAAATACTTATCACCCTAGAGGACTAACATAAAACAACCTTTATTACCCCTGGGGCAATGTTTGCTATAAGATTATTCCTTTTATCCTAAAGAATGTGGGAGTCACTTGTCAAAGAGATATGACTTATATTTTTCATGATATAATCTACAAAATTATTGAAGATTATGTGGATGACCTTATTGGTAATTCAAATCTATGAAAAGACCATATATCTATTCTTACAATAATCTTTGACCTCCTAATCCAATTCTATATTCATCTCAACTCTAAAAAGTGTGTTTTTAGAGTCTTGATTGATAAGCTCCTAGGTTTTATCATCTTCATTCATGGTATAGAGGTTTATCCCACAAAGATTAGAGTCATTATAAATATGCCACCCCATCCAATCTTAAGAAATTTCATAACCTATAGGGAAAAATTCAATCCATTTATCATTTTATCTCTCAATTATCCAATCAATGTCAATTGTTCCATCACCTTTTGAGGAAAGATACCTAATTCATCTAGGACTATAATTATCAAGATGCCTTTAAATCTCTCAATAACTATCTTCTCTCCCCATTGATTATTATTAATCTTGAGGAAGGGTGACCTTTCTTCCTATTGAATAAATTTATCCCACATACAAAGATTTTACCTAGATAGATCAACTGAGTAGAGTTCATGATTGACCAAATGATCAAATGAATTGAGCAAGTGAATAAGATGGACTAGATCATCATCAAACATCATGTAAAAATGAACATATCAGTCTAGTTACACATTTGATATATGCACTTAAGAAATCCCCTCAGGTCAAAAGATCACATAGACATGAAGTTATTCATGTCTAAATCATGCTCTACAAATTTTGTATCTTAATGAACTTGTTATCTTAAGATATAGTTATTTTAAGTTGAACTTGTAGAGTGGGATGTGCATGAAAACTTCACATTCAAGCCCCATGAAGTAACCATTTGGATTCAAATGATCCTAAGGTAGAATCCAAAGTTAACAAGTGTCAAAATCTTGCTTGATTAGATCATAGATCAATGACATGTGGGTATTAAATAGGTCAAAAGGTTTTTGTAATGAGATCAATGGTCTATGTTCAAACAGATCAAAATATCTAATGGAAAGTGGGTGAGGATGATGGCAGTGGGCCCAAGTTGCATTCAATCATATAAACCAAGATCAATAGTGAAATCTTAGTCAAAAATCCATAATATCTTGAGATTAAGTGAAGAGATGACAATTTTCATGATCATGATGAATCAAAGGATCAATGGTGTGTGTTTGATCAAGTAGACCAAAGATTAGCATCATGTACTCACTGAGCTTACCAAATCAATAGTGTGAGTGAGGTCAAAAAGTCAAGGAGATTAAATTAAATATGATAACACCACATGGTGCAAGCATGTTAAATCATGGGACTAATAGGATGATCTCATGAATGAATGCAGAGCTGACAAATGTCATAATCTAGAAGGCTTTGTTCAAAATCAATGGTTGATATCAAAAGTTAAAGTTAGGAGACTTCAATAGAGAAAAAATATGACCTAAGGTCAAACCATAGCAATGTTACAAAAGGCATATGTGATCATTAGAGTTCACTTGGGCATCCTTAAGCATAAAATGTAGTCATATAGTCAAGATGGTTATGATGAAGTTCTGTCACCATTAAATCATAGTTCAAATATTAATGGTGACTCTAAGCATCTATGAGTTGGTTTATGTAGCCTAACTACGTACTTAATCATCTTAATCTGGTGTGTATAATCAACCATCTTTTAATAAATATAATTATTCTCTACCTCAACATCACACTTATTAGGCAAATAATGTTTATGTATTCCCCTTAATGGCCCTCAAATAGCCTATCAACCCTATCATATCCTTTTCCCTCCTCTCACCCCTATATATGACCAAGGTCAGCCTCCTTTACATTAAAATCAATCTTCAAAATCCCCTTATCAAGACTAGGTTTATCTTGTTACATCCTTTCAAGAGTCAAGCAAGTATTATCAATTTATACTAAGTTGATAAGGGAGATTGGTAGGTTTTTTGAGTTTTTTCTAGTGAAATCTATCTATGGTCAATTTATGAGGGTGAATAATGGTTATTTTGTATAAATGAGGACATATCAGTGATGATAATCATGACTTAGAATGCATATAGTGTGTTGATATCTTATGAATAACAATAGGATCATTTGGATCAGTCTTATGTGTCCTCTTTCCTCCAAGAGCCTCAATCTTAACCTTCAAGAGTTTATGATCATCCCCTAATCAACCTTGTCAAATTCCATCCTTGTCAAAACTTAGAGAGGCAATATTAGATCAAGGTATAAAAATCATGAAAATCAATGAAGGGGTTAAACTTGGACAATAATTACCCATCTATGTCATGGAGGGGATAAGGATATTATTTTAATAGTTTTGGAATGTGTGGGAACTAATTGAGGAAAATGACTATCCATAGATTGAGAATAAAGAAATAAAAGGGTGCATATTATCCATTTAAAAAGTGATTGAGTAGTGGGAGAAAGAGTATGTCAAACCTGAACCAATTAGTTTTCCCTCTCCTACCCCTATGCACATTCCCATGAAAGATAATGAAACCATTCCATCATGGATCTTCTCCAACACATTTGACCCTAGATATGTCATGCCCTCACTTGTGATACCACCCTCTCCTATAACCATTAAAAATCAAGAAAAGGTGTCTATTCTCTACTCATTTCCATCATGGAAATCAGTTTATAAGGTCATAAAGAAGGAGGAGGTGTTGGTTGTGGAGGTCCAAGCACCAATTCAAGAGCCACCAAAAAGGCCATTCAAGGTCCCTAGTTGGAAGGACACTCTCCTAAGATACAAGCAAGGTTAACTTATTCACCCTCCCACCATCTCCCTCTTGGAGAAAGAACATGTTCTACAAAGGATAGATGAGGATATTTCAATCATAAGTGAGCCACAAGAGGACAATGCAAGTGTCTATGATGAGGAAATTATGATTGGTATTTGACTTCATAAGGAAGAGCATGTTTCATATTTCAAGTTGAAGGAGCTTGATAAGAAGTAAAAGGACAACCTTCAAGAACCTATTATGGAGCTTAGGGTCATCTCAAGAAACTTGAAAGATCAATGGCATTATTTGTGCTTGGAGTTTTTGAGTGAAATAGAGCATATTAGTGTTGCAAACTTGCCTAAAGAGCATAAACCTCAAGATAAATGTGGGGTAGACCTTGAATGGACTACTGAAGGTTTATTCTACATAAATGAAGAGGATTAGAACTAGGTTCTTGAGGTTAGTCCACTTCAAGATGAGGTGTTAGTCAAGGATAGCCCTAATATGCTGGAGCCAAAAGAAAGTAAGTCAAAACTTGAGCAAGATAGGTGTGATATTTCAAACCTTAGATGGTTAAGTCAACCCTCATTTTTAGTTGAAGACCAAGATGAAATCTTGAGTGAGGTTGATGAAAGATACATTTCAAGAGCTCAGATAATGCAATTTGATGAACATACCAATGAAGATCCTAAAGAGTTATAATAATGGTTCAATGCCATAACCAAAGAGTTTGAAGAGGATAAGAGACATGTCCTTCCTCCAAAACATTATGAGCATGATAAATTAAGCATCATAAATTTTAATTTACACAAGGATAAGGTAGAAGAACATGGTATTTTTGAACCACCAAGTGAACTAAGTGTAGTTTCTCCCAAGAGCCTAAATGAATTCTTCATGCAAGGCTTTCTCAAGGGTGATGAGTGACATCAAGCAAGTGCTCCTACAATCCAAAATGAACCAAACTTGGAATAATTGGACCAATATGTCTACATTAGAGGCATTTTTATTCCATTTCATTTTTTAGAGAGCACATCAAAAGGATTGGCCTTCAAGTTGCTTGGTTCACCATGTCTGGTACCTCCAAAGTAAGGTACTTTTCATCTTGGTTTGTTACAAGTGAAGGATACTAAAAGTTTTCCATTTGACCTAGGAGGGAGGTGCTTGTAATTTTTTTTAAATATTATATATACTAGAGTAGATTTCATGTTTTCCTCTAAGTGACTTTATGCACATTTATTTAGTTTAGCTATTTTTTTCTTTCCTCCAAGTGGCTACATGAACTTGCCTTTGTTGTTTTTCTATTGTTCTTGTTGTTTCAAGATTTATTCAAAGGTTGGTACTAGTTTTAACCTTATATCAATATGTTGAACAAAGAGAGGAGACTCCATGCCCAATGGATTAGACAAAGAAACTAGTCTGGGTTCTCAAGCATAGCAAGCATGTTTCCCAGTTGAATCACCAAAGATGTTAGATAAATTTGTCCCACATACAAAACTTCTACCTAGATAGATTAGCTGAGTAGATTCCCTAATTGACCAAATGATCAAATGACTTGAGCAAGTGAAGAAGATGAACTATACCATCATCAAATATCATGCAAAAATAAATAGATTGGTCTGGTTACACCTTTTATATATACACTTAAGAAAGGTTCTCAGGAAAAAAGATCACATGGAATTTTTTCATGCCTAAATCATAATCTAAAAATTTTGTATCTTGATGAGTTTATTATCTCAAGATATATGTATTTAAAGTTGAACTTGTAGAGTGGGACATGGATGCATAAGTCAAGTTCAAGTCTCATGAAGTAACCATTTGGATTTAAATAATCCTAAGGTATAATGAAAAATTAACAAGTGTCAAAAACTCACTTTATAGATGAAAGGAATGTGGGAATTAAAGAGGTCAAAAGGTCCCTAGAATAAAATCAATAGTCTACATTTAATTGGATTAAAATATCTAGTGATGAGTGGGTGAGGATGATGTCAATGGGTCTAAGCAAATCAATGGAACATGTTCAACCATACAAACCAAGATCAATGATAAGATCACAATCAAAAAGATAGAGGATATTTAGATCAAGTAAAGGTCTAACAAGTGGAATGATCATGATGAATCAAATGATCAATGGTGCACATTCGATCAAGAAGACCAAAGATCAATGACATATATTCACTAAGATTACCTAATTAATATGTGAGCGAGGTTAAAAATTTAAGGAGCTTAGATCAAATGTAAGAATTTCATGTGGTGCAAGTGTGTTAAATTATGGAATTGATATTAGGATTCCATAGATGAATTCAAAGATTCTAAATGTCATAATCTAGAAGGCCTGGTTCAAGATCAGTAGTTGATATCAAAAGTCAAAGCCAAGAGACTTCAATAGAGAGCAAATGTAACCTAAAGTCAAACTAGAGTAATGTTTCAAAAGGCATATGTCATCATTAGATCTCAGTCAAGCATCCTTAAGCATAATATGTAGTCATATAGTCATGATGAAGTTTTATCACCATTAAAGCATAGTTCTATCCTCTAGTTCAAAGATTTAAAACTTACAAGGCTCATTTTCTAGGGTTACAATATTATTTCATGACTGTAATCATTTATCTTTATAGAATACCTATGCATATAATGATTTATTGGCTTCCACAAGGTTTAAAGGTAGAATAGGTTTATTTAAACCTAACATACTTCAAGATAGGACTATATATCCTATATGTTTTCATGGATATAAGACTATACGAAAACCAATAAATGAGATTGGTTTTCAATCTATAGTAAAGACCTATGTTCATGTTGGAGTATGTGAAAATATAAATAAGATATGGAAGACTATTTTATCTTCCAAAATGGTTATATCCTTGATAAAGTAGGTACTTACCACTGCACAAAATAGACATGTCATGGCTCTATCAGGTCCATGGATATTAAGACTTTGTCCTAATAATGAAGCCAAGTGGAAGGGTGGTGTAGAATTTTAAGGACTAGTTCTAAGGATTAGGCAATGTAAGAGGAACATTCAATTTTGTTCAAATATTAAGGATATTTCTTCCTTTAAAGGATCATGACACATAATTTATAAATTAGACACTTTCTTGTCTTCTAGTGTATTGCTCAGCTAATGAGAAGATTTAGAGACTATTGGGATAAATGAAAGCTATTTTGTTTATAATGTATTGACCCTAATTTTATCAAAATATGGTGGAACATTCATTAAAAGGTGGTATCTCATTTATTTTTCTTGGTTAATGTTTTCTCTCTTCTTTCTTCTCCCTTTCTATCCATTTATACTCTCTCTCTCTCTCTCTCTCTCTCTCTCTCTCTCTCTCTCTCTCTCTCTCTCTCTCTCTCTCTCTCTCTCTCTCTCTCTCTCTCTCTCTCTCTCTCTCTCTGATTCTAGACTCTCACAAGGACTCTTTGATCTTGAAGAGCAGGGGACTCTCTGAGGTATTATAAAATATGCTCATCTTGATTAAGCTAAACCCTATCAAGCATTTGTAAGATAATACCTCTTGAGAAATAATATAATTTATTTACCTATCTCTTACTTTGGAGCTATGTTGAGTGAGTTGTGCATGATGGAATTATGTGAAGAAAAATCTTCCTCATCCATTGTCCTCCTTTCTGATCTCTTTTAGGGTGTGTTTTCTAGATATCTGCAAGTTTGAATTAGTGTTATTTTTAGAAATGATGTAATCTCTTAGTGAGTCTTCTGACTCCTCTTTATTTACATTTATTACTTCTTGAACCTATTCCATTAAACACTTATGCAATCAGCTAGTTGTGAGGTTATGTGAGCTAGCATTATCTTATGTTGATCTAGTGTGGGTTCAAGCTTATAGGAGTTTACCATTTTTATTTGGTGCATCACCTTTTATCCTTCTTAGGATCCATTTTCACCTTTCCAACCCTTTTACCTATGACAACCTTAGTTTAGGTGATCCATCAAGAGGAAGCCAACCTTCTCCAGAGGTTCAGCCCCATCATAGGTTACCCATAGCCTCGGGTTGTCCCAATATTATGTCTTAGTAATAGGGAGCCTAAGTAACTCTCTCCAAAGGTGTTGATTAATTACATAACACTTCTTATATATTTCAACCATAGATCATTCATTTGTTGTTATGATTTCCCATCATGATGAGAAACACTAAGAATAGGAATGTATTACATAAGTTGTATTGTCGTTGAATATGATACATATTATACACATACAAAAAAATTATTCCTTGATTTGGTTTTTATGGCTTCTAAGATCTACCTATATCTACTTAATCACAAGACCTATTTAATTTTAAACATCAATCCCCTTACGTTTATGCATTTAAATCCTTACCAAAATTAGTGTATAGCTATATGGCTCATGATTTTAGACAAATTTGACCTAGAGTATCTCCATCAAAAGTTAGTCAAAGGTTAGATCATCTTTGATCAATTAACTGAGGTTCCTCTTATAGGTGTTAAACCCTCTAATTTTGAATTTCCCAATGAATCTATTACTTCCATATCCCAAGTGAATCCTAATTATCAGATGACATTATTCTTTGATAGATCCAAATGTGATCATGGAGGGGGTGATAGAATCATTCTTATACCTCCATAGGGCACTCCTATACCTTAAAATTTTAGCTTTATTTTAACTACACTAATAAGAAGATAGAGTATGAAGCCTTAATCATATGTCTTCAAACTACTTTAACCCTAGGTGTTAGGTATCTTTGTATCTATGAGGATTCATAGTTGGTTTTTAATTAGATCAACCACATGTATCAGTGTAAGAATGACATCCTCTAAAAATAC
>JARHVA010008846.1:125000-237500 GCA_037957365.1 Torreya grandis
GATATGTCTACCACTACACATGTCAAGCTCTATGGAAATTGGCCTCCCCTTGAATCTAGTAATGCATAGCAAGATATGGATAGTATCATCATTTTCATGACTAATGCCCCCTCCACATCATCCTCATATAGTCCCTTAAAAACAAATCCCCAATAGTGAATGTAATGTCTATGGTATCCTCTCTATATAGTTATGTTAGTGTTATTTCCCATCCCCTCTTGTCCATTAGCACATTCATTGCACCCTAAAATAGTAGCCATATTAAAAGGTAGATGTCCTCCAATATCATGGTAATTTACCTTATAGGTAGCCAAAAATTCCCTATAGCCACATCCCACCACTTCATCAAAGTTATCAACAACCCCACATCTCTATGCACATGATGGTAATGGTGTAATCCTCTAAAACCAATAACCTCAATGTGCTTCCAATCCTCATCACCCATCTAATCCTGTAACTACTCCAATAGTGGTGTTACCTAGTCCAACATTGTCAGTCAAGTTCATGCCTATAATTTTAGGTTAGCCTTCATACTTTTATTTCCTATGTTCCAAATTTATCTTAACTTTTTCTTATCTTATCTTAAATTAGAACCAATACTAAGGAATAAATAATGTTCCTTAAGGATTGATGTCAATTCTATATCGATCAATGATGATCCATAAGAGATTGAGGTTTATTTTATAATAATCAATGTTGATCCCTATGGGTTTTTTTTACTAGTATAAAACATCTTAAATTACACCAAAAAATAAAAAAAATTCAAAAATTTTCAATAAATATCAAAAAATTCAAAATAAACTAGCAAAAATTAAAATTTACCTCATCATGAGATCATTGCTCCCTCCTCCATCGCTCCCTCCTCCATCTAATTCATCTAGCTCCCATTTTTCATAATTCACCAAGATGTGTAAATGAGTGTCAAATTATTTTACTCTTGTGTACACATTGTTGATCATGAATAAGAACCTAACATGTTTGGTGTACTATATATAACCCCTAGAGATCAGTGTCAAATCTATTATGATTGGTGTTGATTCTATACAATCAACACCAATCCATATGGATCAATATCGATTGGCCCCTTTTGGCTCATTATTTTTGCATTTTTTTGCATCCCTCCAATCTTGATCCAAGGTCACTTAAGTTATGTTTGTTACAACTATCCCATTACTTGTTACCTTTCATTACCAGTTAGTGGACATAGACCCCCTATTGGTCCCACAAACTTTAAGAGGCTTATACTCATTTAGGATAATATCCCCTATGGATCTTGATATTTTACCTCATATTGAGAATAATTATCTCTAGGTAGTGCACAAGTCTTGAGCACACTGGAGGCTTTAGTTGACCCATCCTAGCCTTTTCTTTCTTAATTACCTTCATTTGAGCCCACTTACTTATAGTTGTGGCAATCCATTACTTATTTTCCTTGGTGCATTTCTAATTGGATATCTCACATTTTTTCATACAACATTGTACTTCATTACTACCCTTATAGATTTTATGTTCAATTTTCTATCTATCTTATCCATTACCACCTCATTTCAAACCAATCACTAACTCATCATCCTTCACCATCTCTTGGTTTGATGGGGATACCTCCTCACATAAAATTGGGGCATTAAAACTCTCTTATTTTTTGTCTTGTGGTAGGTTATTACAAACTACTCAATAAAAAGTGGAAAATGTAGGCACTAGGATTTCACATAATAAGATTTGTGCTAGTGTAGGTCCCAATTCCCCTTTCTTATTCCATCCTTGTTTCACTCCATGTAATTATTTTACCAATTACCATCTTAACCTTACCCCATTTAATTAGTTTTTCTAATTATTGTTTCACTTATGTAATTTATTTTAAATAATTACCTACAATTACAATCTAGCTAAAATTTACCAAAGCATAATAAAATTAAATAGTTGTAATTCCCTAACAACTCCCTTACCATATAAAATCCATTCAAAAACTTAAATCCTAGTTTTAAATCATGATTGAAACCATTTCAATAATATTTGGTAAAACATAATCCAAAATCAATACTGATCCTTAAGATCAACATCGATTCTATTGAATTAATGTTGATTTAAGTACAAACCTCCTTTGAGCAAAGGACCATAATTCTACACCAAAAATTTTCACTAGAATGATAAAGGAATTTATCAAAGATTTTTTCTAGATAATTTATCACCTTTTAGAAAGCCACACTCTTATGTTAGCCTCTCAACACTCATCCAAAGGTCAAAAATCCACTCTCAACCTTGTATTTACTACAATTTGTAACTTTGTGAAAGTAATTACATTTACTTATTTTAATCAATTCTATCTATTCATGTTCTATTTTACAATCATGTTTATCACCCATTTCATTTCTAGATTGTATTAACTAATCTTAAATACCATTAACCAATCCCTAGGCTCCTATTTTTAGATTCTTATCCATATTATCATAATTGAAGTCAATTCCCAGAATTATCATCAATCCTTTAAGATCAACATCAATCTCTATTTAATCCCTTTTCTATCTACAATCTAAACTTGTTTCTATTTACATCTCTAAATTTAATCTTAATCATTGATTTCTTGAATTATGAGCTTCACTTGTAGATGACATTGCGTAGAGTTATGCATAATGTAATCACCATTTATGATTTGCCTATAATCTAAAAACCTTTCTTCTCTAACCAAAGTGATATTGCTTTTGAACTAGGACTCTACACAATTTTATTTACCCCCACCATAGATGACATTTTTTATTAATTAGAAGTAATACAAGTAGAAGACTCAGCTAAAGCTTATTGGCATGTTCATTTTACTAATATCTATTAAATGGATGTAGATTAATTTAATTCATTTCAATTTCATATATGTATCATTACATGCATATTGTAATTACTTTACTATTTTTATCTACTTAATTTCTTATAAAGTGGGCTAACATCCTTATTAGAAAGTGTATGACTTCCTAGGACTAGTCTAGTACCAAGTTGCCCACTGACATATCCTATTAATCCAATCTTTTTCAAGTTTTCTCTTATGTGCAGGTATCCTTGAATACTATTCATAATGTCCATGTAATTTTCATCTAGTAATTCCATCTCTTACATATGAGCTACTATATAATCCTCATCATCAAGGATATATCACAATGAAATATGCAAAGAAGGTAACTTGATCTCGATAAGAAGAATGGACTCAGTGCAATAAACTAGGGAATAGTGCATGGTTCCTATTGGAGTATATAAATTGGTTTAGTAAGACTAGAGGGTGTGGAAAAGTTATAAGTTTTAATAATGACCAACATTATTGATGATCTTATTAATAATTTTGATAATGGTCTTGTTAGATGACTCTACTTGACCATTACCTTGTGGGTAATATATAGTGGAGAAATGTTGGGTAATGTTGTATTTGACACAAAGGGATTTTACATCTTTATTTTTAAATGAACTATCATTATTTGATATAACGTTGGAGGGCATACCATAATGTCAAATGAGGTGGTTAAAAATGAATTTGGAGATTTACTTTCCTTTCATGTAAGTGAGGGGAATGGATTCTACCTACTTAGTGAAGTACTCAATGGTGGTAAAGATATGTTTAGGGCATCTAAGGATCTAGGGTTAATCTTTCCTATGAGTTTGAATCCCCACATTTAAAATGGCAATGATATATTCATTGGCTTGAGTGTTTGGGTTGGATCATGTATCAAATTGGCATGCCTCTGACATTTTTTACACCTTTTAACATGAGAAACTACATCTAATTTTATGGTTGAACAAATAATAACTAGCATGTAATAGTTTTTTGGTTAGGATAGACCTAATGGGGTGGGCCCTATAAACCCCTTCATTCACTTCCCTCAACACTAGTCTAGATTATATCAAGGTTAAAAAATAAAGCAAAGTTACATCAAAACTTCAATGATAGATCATAGGTCCAAGTAACATATAATAAGAGGCTCATGTTATAATAATTAATTAATCCTAGCTATATTCTAATAAATGTCTCAAGGTATTATTAACCTCTTATTGACATAGGTTCGTTATTTAGGGTATTTCCTAGGTGTGATTAGTTGTAATCTCCTACATATTAGGAGATATAATCTCATTTAGTATTCTATAAATAAGCACCTGTTGTAGTGTTTTTCTTAACTTAGATAATTTAGTTAATGTAATTTATTCTAGGTTTTATTTGGTACCAGAGCAGGAAATTTATGAGTATTTTTTAAGAATTGGATATTTGGTGGAGATTGAGTTAAAAATATGTGAAATTCTTGGATGCATCACACTGCTCCAATTTTAGCCATCCCAAGATGAAATGCTGCTAAAATTCTTGCCATTTTACGAAAGGAGAAAAGTTGTCAAAACAAGAAATTTTTTATTTTGATAAATTTTAGCTATATTTATATTAAATTTTGGGATAAATTTTAGATCTAAGATCATATTTTAGAGATTTAAATTTTATTTTATTATTTTTGGTCAAGATCCAATTTTGTATTGGTGGAGGAATAGATCTGAGTTTTTTAGATGATTGTATATGTCATTATGATGAAAATTTGTATTATTTGTTAGATCTAAAAAAATTTATAATATCTAGAAGTGACATGTAATTTTTATAAATTCTACTTATAAAAATGCTAATTTAAAAAAAAATCAAATTTTTTGGAGCTTCTGGTGATTTTCTACGATTTTTTTAAGTTTCTATTTTATAGAACAAGTGAGGAACAACAAAAAAATGGTAGTTTTTATGAAATATTTTATAGAATCATGGATAAAATCCTATATTATTAGATTCCTCTCATCGATATCTTTTTTAAAAGTATTTTTTTTTTAAAATGGAGCACTGAGGCACTCATGGTGAAATTTTGAAGGTAGAGTGCAATTTGGAAGTTTTCATTTGGTGCAAGGTCAAATTTTTGGTTGGAACACCACCTAGTCCACCACCTCCAGAATCAGCACCACCATCATGCTATCAAAATCTTTTATTCTCTATGCATGCCATATAAAATCCCCTGAGGGCTTGCCCTTCACCACTATAAGCCATATTTGAAGATCTTTTCTTTCAAGGTTCATAACTATTGATCGGTGAAGCTTGAGAAATTGATTTTTGTTTCAAATTTAACATTTTTTTTATATATATGTATTGGTAAGGCTATTTTTTACATCATAGTCACCAATATTTCTATAATTTTCAATTTCTTGCTAGTTTAGCTGACTATTTCATGTATTTTGGATAGTTAAGAGGCCATAACTTTTGACCGGTAACTCTAATTTACATGATTTCTTTTTAAAAAGTGCATATTTTTAGATTATATATCTATTTAAGTCATTAAAATTTTAAAATTTTAAAAATAAAAAATTTAACCTCATTTGCTCCTCAAATGCATTTTTGGTTGAAACTAATGTCCAACTTTCCATTGCTTGTATAGATGCATTTTCGATAGATTCCAACATACATTGTGTGATTTTACAAAAATTTTCATCTTTTTTGTATGTGTTTTTGCATCTTTTTTACATTTTTAAAATGCACATTTCATTTCTACACTTAAACACAATTATATTTCATTATCATTCACAACTTGTAAAATATTTGGTTCTAGACCACGTTTTGTGCTCCCTGACACACATTTGCTTTGTGGTGATAATTATGTAGCATAAAAAAAATTACAAACACATATAGAGTTTTAAGATATTTTGTTAGTATTTAGAGGCACATGGCTCAAACATGAAATATATATTTATCAACAACACAAATTTGACAAGGCTAATAAGAAAGCTAAGTTGATAATCATGTTTGGTGTTTTGGATGAGGTACAACCTCATATCTGTAGTGATACAACTAAAAAATATTCATGAGATAAGCTTAAAATAGTATATGAAGCTAAGAATCAAAATCAAATCTTGCATATTTAGAGTCAATTACACACTCTTAAGCTCAAATTAGATGAAAAAGTAAAAGCATTCCTTATAAGAGTTACAAATTTATTGGCTTTATTTCAATCTTTGGGAGAACTAGTGACAAATGACTTGTTGGTCTATATAGTCCTTAGAGCACTATCCCCACATATAGGATCTTTGTGACCACATTGAATGTCATAGGACAAAAACCAACCTTTGAAGCATTGGTAAATTTATGACAACAAGAGGAAGTTATTCATAATTCAGAGGAAGTAGATGACAAGCATGTACTAACATCGAATTAGAAAGGGAAGAAACCCATGAAGGGTCAAAAGCAATCTCCAAAGTAGAATAATCAACATAACCAACAAGGGAACAATTTACATTCTCTTAAACCATGTCAAATTTGTGGAAAATAGGGACATGACTTGAAAAATTATTGGTACAACACTTTTCAATAAGGCTCATCAAGTAAGAATCCCTCTTTCAACAAGTCACCACAAACTAAAAAAAAGCAACCACAACAAAGAAATAGGTGGAAATAGAAAAATTGCAAGCCTAGAAAACATGGCAATGTTGTTGAAGACAATGATTCTTCAAATGAGGAATATGGTTTAGCTACTCAATCACATGAGTCTACTAATAATACAAGTGCAGTTTAGTATGTTGATTTAAGAGAAACTAGACACATGACAGGAAGAAAAGATTGGTTTTCTACTTTGACAAAATTAGAATCAAAGGGAAATGTATCACTTAGAGATGATATCTCATATATATTACAAGGTAGTGGTGACATCAAACTTCAACTTTGAAACAAAAATTACAACATTTCAAATGTTTGATATATTCTAGGACTTACAAACAATCTATTATCTATTAATCAGTTTCTTGACTAAAACTTCATAGTTGAATTTGATCACCAAAATGGTCAAAATTTTTGCCACATAAAAGATAAGTCTAAGAATTTCAAAGTGATCATGAAGGCTTCCAACATTGGCAAAATATTTCAACTTGATTTTGATCAAAATGATCATCAAGTACTTATGGTCAAAGATACATAACTAGGAAATTTATGGCATAAAATATATGGTCACTTGAGTTATGGATATTTTGTTTAATTGAGCAAATAGGATATGGTTCGTAGTTTTCCTAAACTCAAGCAATCTTTTGATATAAGCACCAATTGCTTAGTAGGACAAAAACAAAGAGCTCCCTTTATTAAGACTGAGTATAGATCACTTGGTAAGTTGGACTTGGTGAACACCAATCTTTGTGGATAGTTTGCTCCTAGTCTCAAGGGATATAAATATTTTTAGATTTTTGTCGATGATTACTCAGGAAATGTGGGTATATTTATTGAAAACTAAATATCAAATATTTTCAAGTCTTTGAATAATTCAAGGCCATTATTTAAAATGAAATTGGTAGGAAAATTAATACCCTTCACTTAAATCATGGGGGAGAATACACAAATAAATAATTCTCAGCCTATCTCAATGTAAATGGAGTTAATCAGCAATTGATATCTCCATATTTACCTCAATAGAATGGAGTTGTAAAATCATGTAGTAAATTCATTATGGAAATGTTTTATAACATGGTTGAGGATGCAAAATTGCTTAATAGATATTGGGTAAAATCTTGTCACACTGTAGTCTACTTTTGGAATAAGTCACCCACCAAAGCTCTTGATGGAATCACACCACATGAAGCTTGGACAAGGAATAAACCAAAGGTGACTCACCTTAGAGTTTTAGTTGTAAGGAATATATTCTTTTTCCTAAGATGAAAATAAATAAGTTGGATAAGAAAACAAAGGAATGTATTTTTTGGGATACAATGCACAATCAAAGGCATATAGGATCCTTGATCTAAAAACAAAGAAGGTACTAATCAACAGAGATGTAGTGTTTGATGAAAAGAGTAAAATCAATCCAACTTCTACTTAGGAAATGATATAGGCAAAATTCCTATAATATTTTTAGATAGTGATGGTGAAAGTGAAAATGAAAATGGTTAAATAGGACCTCCAACACTACCACCTATAGTTCAATGTATGCCCAAGAGGTATACAAGTACTATATGAGATGCTAACTTGAATGGAGTACCAAATACATCCACTTCAATGAGTCAAAACATGGATCAAAAAGAGGTTAATATGCCCCTTATGAGTATTGTGTAAGAAACATATGAGACCTCTATAGTAACAAACTCCCTATATTCTATACCTTGGAAAAATGCCATGGATGCAGAATATCAATCACTAATGAAGAATGAAACTTGGTAGCATGTTGATCTTCCACCAGGGAAGAAGCCTATTGGCTAAAAATGGGTCTTTAAGACTAAGTACAAATTATATGGTAGTATTTATAAGTACAAGTTAAATCTTGTTGCAAAAGGGTATGCTAAAAGAGAAGCAATTGACTATGAGGAGACTTCTGCTCCCATAACTAAGATAAAAACTATCAAAATGGTATTTGTTATGGTTACATAGTTTGGATGGAAAGTCTATCAAATGGATGTAAAAAATTCCTTTCTTAATGGATATTTGAAAGAGGAAATCTACATGACTCAACTTGAAGGATTTGTGTCACCTAATCAAGAACAAAAAGTGTGTAGGATTATCAAGTCTCTCTTTGGGCTCAAATAGGCTCCTTGAGCCTAGTACATTAATATTGAGGAGAATCTCATACAACATGGATTCAACATGAGTCCATATGATCCTAACCTCTACCTCAAAGATCATGGGGGGATGTTATTATAGTGATTTTTTATGTTGATGATCTAGTTATCACTAGAAACATAGCGAAGATGATCGATGCAACTAAGAATGATATCAAGTGATCATTTGACATGATATATCTCAAGCTGCTTTGCTATTGTCTTGGCTTGGAGTTATGGTAGAAGGAACATTACATTTTTTTCACAGATGAAGTATACCAAGACATTTCTTAAGAAATTTAGGATTATGGATTGCAAGCCTATTGAAACACCTATGGAGTCAATACTTTAGTTGTCTCATAAAAATCCATCACTATAAGTAAATGCAACTCTCTATTGATAGTTGATTGGGAGTCTCATTTACTTGATATATATTAGGCCAAATATTAGCTATGTTGTCATCTATCTTTCTCAATTCATGCAAGAACCAAATGTAACACATTGTAAAGTAGCAAAGTGGTTATTGAGATACATCATAAGTATAATTAAGTATGGCCTAGAGTACAAGAATAATGATAAGTTCTTATTGATAAGATACACAAATGTAGATCATGTAACTTATATTGATGATAGGAAATCCACTTCTAGATTTGTGTTCTTTCTAAGATCTAGTCTAATTTCATGGGGAAGTAAGAAGTATAATTTTGTTTATAGATATTTCATAAAGGTAAAATATAATGATGTAGTAGGAGCTATCTATCAAGTGATATGGATACATCACATTATTTCAATACTTGGAGTTCTATAGACTCAACCTATAGTTCTGAATTGTGATAATCAGTGTGTTCTACATCTTATTCACAATCCAATGTTTCATGAGAGAACCAAGCACATAGAGGTTTACATTAATTTCATATATGAACATGTTCAATATCATAACATACAGATCTAGTATTACCCTACTCAAGATCAGTGTGTAGATATCTTCACGAAGTCACTTGCATGTGATAAGTTTTAGGCATTCAAGAATTCTCTCAATTATTATCTTTAAGCTATGATCAATTAAGAGGGGTAATGTTACAATAATTAATTAATCCTAGATATATTTTTAAAAGTGTCTCAATATTTTATTAACCATTGATTGACATAGGTTAGTTATTTCGGGTATTTTCTAAGTGTGATTAGTTGTAATCTCCTACATAGTAGGAGATATAATCTCATTTAGTGTTATATAAACAAGCACCTCTTGTAGTGCTTTTATTAATTCAGATAATTTAGTTAATGTAATTTATTTTTTATTTTAGCTTAGTGGATGAAGTCCCTTTGTTATTTATGAGAAAGGTTTTGTGGAAGGACCTGGTCATGAAGGTAATTATATAATTCATAATACCAAGTAAAATTAGGACCAACAATATCATACATCATTTTGATGATTAATGGTTCATGAATTATGTTCAATGAGGAAATGATAATCTATTGCCTTATTTAAGATGTGGATCATGGAAGCAATTATATCCATGGCATCTATTATTTTATTGTTGGCCTAATGTATTTGTTCAAATTTAAGGTGGTAAATCTATTTCTTGAGAGTGCTCACCATGGATATATAAGGTACCAACTTCTTGTAAACACTTAAAATTAGAGACATTATGTTTATTATAATCATCCCTAATCATACCTAATCATCCCTAATTTTCTCTAATTCTAATTCTTTTATTATTCATAATCACTATTCATGGTTTACTATTCACATATTTATTAAGTTAATTAATCCAAATTAATTAACTAATCCTTCTTTAATGATAAATTTAGTGGATTTTTTAATTTTAAAAATTTATATAAATCCAAACATCTAATTATCCTCACCTCATGAGGTCATCTTTTAATCCACTTCCCTTTCCATCTTTCAAAGATGCCCTAGGCCCCACCTATCCCCCATCATTAGAATTTTATAATATTATCTTCCTCATTTTTACAATTTAATAATCCACTTCATATTCCAATCTATTCCACTTACCAATTTTATGTTATATCTATGATCATAGGAATTTGACTCAAAAAAGGAGGTTAGTATAGAATTAGTTCCAAAAATAATGAAATTAACTCACTAACAATCTAACATCTCTAGGCCTAGATCATGGGTAGAGCATGGTGAACAAACCAATTGAAAAGACAACTAAAAATGAAATAAAATGACAATTTAAACACAAAATACAAATTCCTTACCCAAATCCTTGATTGATCCCAAAGGCTTATTTGTTGCCTTACTTAAATCTATGTTTAAAAGGTATTCATGAATGGAGTGTGGCTACCTTCATATCATATTGGCACCTTGTGTTTCTATACAATTTTCACTTTCACATTCAAAAGAGGAAATGAGAAACTAAAAGAAATGGTTTAAGGCTTGTATGTACCTAGATGAAGTCTTGCGCACCGTTATCCATACATTGTGAGAAATCCTCTTTGGTTGTGGAGGATGACACCTACAGAAGAAAGAGACTAAGACAAAGAAGGCGTTAGATGGATAGATGGTGGGTTGTCAAGAAAAAGCTTGATCCCAAAAGTACAAAGACTTCCTTGAGGGATGTCAACCCACTGATTGATAAAAATAATTTCTGATAAAAGGCAGAATGATAAAATATTGAAATGATTAAAAACTAAAATGGAAATAGAAGCAAATGCTTACCTGAATGTTGATGTCAGCCTGGTCACAGTCACCGACATCGGTTAGTCTGTCGACATTAGTTGGTCAAGGTCTGTCGATGTCGGTTAGTCTGCCAACGTCGGTGGAGGTAGTGGTCTCTGAGACCGGCATCGGTCGGGGTAGTAGTCTTTAGACAAGCTCTGGTCGGGTCTGTGGTCATTGGATAAGGTCTAGATGGGTTTTATGGCCTATGGACAGGTCTAAGAAGGGCTTTGGGTCTGGTTGGAGGGTCTGAGAGTCTAGTTGAATGCTCTGTATAGGGTCTTTGCAAGCAGAAAGAATGGTCTGAAAGAGGGACCAAACAGAAGATAGAGGCAACAGGGAAGAAAGAGTGGTCTGGAAGGGGTCTGGGTAGGAGAGGTTTAAAATGGGTAGTAGGCTGAATGACAGATGAATTAAAAAAATATTGAAATGAAAATAGTAGATATACTTACCTCATTCCTGCTAGAGAATGGAATGAAGAAGACCTGTTGCTGTTGATGTACCTATTGTTGATGCTACTAGTGTGAAGGCCCTTTTGTTGGTGGAGTGGCTAATGCAGAGTACCTATTGTTGTTGTAGCTTGCTCTGTGTGTACCTGAGAGAGAGAGAGAGTGAGAGGTCTGATGATTGGAAGGATTGATGGATTGAGGAGTGAAAGATCAGATTGCTAAAGGTCAAAAGGTCAGATTGAAAGATTGAGAAAAATGGATGCAAAGATTGGAAAATGGGATCCTGCATTTGGGTGAAGAACACAGTTATGAAGGAAATCGATGCCAGTAATATCGCTGATGTCGATTGATAGTTGACCAACATCGGCAGCTGGAAGGCAGGAAAAAAGGCTAAAAATAGCCTTTCGTCCATTTTCCTAACTGCCAGGTTAGTAAGTCCAAGGAAGAAATGGTCGAAAGTGATTTAATAGGCATGGGAAATGAGTGGGATAAGGGAAATGGGGTCTTAAATCATTTAAGACTTGGCAAGGGGTAGTGTAGGGCAAGTTGGAATAGGTCATAGGGTGATTAATGAGGGTATCCAAGGGCAAAGAATCCAAAGAGAGGAGAGGTGGCATGGGTGAGGTGGCAAGGGGAGAGAGAGAAGTATTAATTTAAAATAAGATAATTATTTTAAATTAATAAGACATAGGTTAGGCATGGTTAGAAGTGCTGAAGTGGACCAAGGGGACCAAAGGGGGAGTTGACCAAGGGTTTAGACATGATTTCGGTGTCTACATTTGCCCCTTTTTGTCTTGTTGGTTGTTCTTGACAAACTGAAAGACAAAAATAGGAGTTGGTTGCCCCAGGTGTGGGATGAAGTTGATTTTGTCCTGTTGGTTGTTCAAGTGAACTGTAAGACAAAAATAGGGGGGTTGGTTGCACCAGGTGTGGGATCAGGTATTCTCCCTCAAAGCAGGAATCGAGGGAAGGGAACCTAGAATTGAGTGTTGATTTGATAGAGAGATGGATGAAAATGGTGAAGATGGAGTGAGAATGCTGCAATAGTCGTAATTGCACGTATACCACTTCATGAGATGGTCAGGTCAAATTGTCACAGATCAAGGTTGAGGAGTGCCAAAATTGAAATAATCAGGCCCCAGCATTAGTCGTAGTTGATCGAGTTATTCAATCTAAGCTATAGTTCTAATGGTCATCGTGTTCCAGGTATCTTGGGCTCAAGAAGTGCTCCTAGAAACACGAAAATGTCACAAGTAGTGGGGATCAACCAGATTGCGATCATATACTTGTGAGGGTCAAAATGTGGTATGTAGACAATTTTGCTAACCAATCGTAAGGTAGCATACATGCAAAAAACAACCAAAGCAAAGTTGTCTTGGAAGTGGTCAAGGTCAGAGTCTGAGGAGATAGTCGTGATCTCCAAGGTCGATGGTTGAGGTGGATGGACGAAGGAATGGCCGAGCTAACCTCAGAAGACACCATGTCAACTGAGTGATGCCTACATAGCCGCTGTTGGAAGGGCCTCAGGCCAATGTAGTTCTCCATAAAAGGGAGGAAGAGGGTCAAAGTGGTCAATGGTCTTGGACGAGGACAAGTCATGGTCAAAAGGAGGAAAGAAGGTTTGTCCATCAGAGAGATGAACAAATGAGGGTGGTCAATCTAACCCTAGAGGACGTCATGTCATCTGAGTGCTACCTACATAGCCCCAGTCTTAGGGCCTTAGACCAATGTAGTTCAGACTGGTTAACAAGATGGTTGATAGGTTGGTTTGGTCATGTGTCGAAATGATGAGGAGAAGATGTTACAAACTTTTCCAAATGGTGTATTCTGTAACATTGGTTGAGGGATCTTTCATCCCTAGCAATTTTCCATATTCGTGATGGATGTATGCTAAAAATGAATTGAGGTCTATTTATGCTTCAGCAAGTAATGGTTTATGCTTAACATAAATTGTGTAGGTCAATAGTTTCCATGTGTATTAGTTTCCATAAAAACTATGTGAAATGGACTAGGATGATGTATGATGTCATGATTTCATGTTGTTGGTCTGAAAATGTTTGGGTTGGCTTGGTTGGGTAGAAAAAGGTTTGGTTGAATGTGACCAAAGTGTGAAAAATAAGTGAATGACAAATTGCTCTTTCATTGACAAGGACCAAAATGATGGCATGGATAGGGGTTGTTAGAACAAAAGCCCTATTCATGCATTACGTCATTGACCAGTGGTTGTGCTAGAGAAGTAATCAAATCACTTGACGTTAAGTGAGCTCGAAGTCCCTTGAGTATGTTTGGGTGATAGGTTGAATATGTGATATGAGAGGATGGGGTAACCCTTTTATGGCAAGAAGAACCTTGCCCCTTTTATAAGTGACCCAAGAACGACTATAGGCATGTCCATGACTTAATAACTTGTTAGTCTCCTTTTTTTTTGGTGCAAACTGATCGATGCGGGAAGCTTCAGAAAGAGTGTTGTCTGTAGCAATATTTAGTCATAGCCATCCTTCAAGGGAGTGGTCTATATTTTTGCTTTATATATGGTTTTGATATGTCTTGGCCTAGCTGTCCTTTGAGGGAGCAGTCTAGTAAATATAGCAATTATGTAGTTGTCCTTTGAGGGAGCAGTCTACATTTAGAGTTTTATGAGCTTTGATATGTTAGGTATCCCATTTTTGACATGTTTTGTTGACTGAAGTTTTTAGCCATGGATGAGCCTCTAGAGGTTTAAGGGTTCCCTTTTATTAGGACAAAGCATTACTACTTGACAAAAGGGTTGACGAGTGTTGGGAAACAAGGTTGAAAGGAATAGGAATGGCAATGACAGGGGGTTGCTCAAGGGACAAGCTCAAGTAAAACATTAAGTGATCAAGTACTCGACTAACAATAAAATGGTCACAGATGCAAGGCACAAAAGGGGCTCAGGTTCTGATAAGTCCCTAGGCCATGCTTGTATGCTATGATAAGGTCCAAGTCAATTAGGAGCGGACTTGCCCCATTTGCCTCTTTGAGATTGGTCACCTGTTGATTGATGTTGGATGTGAAGTTGGTTGATATATTGTCAGATTATTTGGTCAATGATTGGTTGAATGTTTTGATTAAAAGGTTGGTTGAATGTTTGGGTTGAATGTTTGGTCGAGGTCATGATTAAAAAGTTGGTTGATGTTGAATTCCCCCAGTGGCTAAGGAGAATGTTTGACAGATTGGTTAAATTCAGTTGAGGCTTGGTGGTCAAATTGACTGTGTTGATGTCGAATAAGGGGGTTAAAGGTGGCAAAGGGACCATAGTCTGGAGTGGAATACCCGATTTAGGTGATGAGGTTTGAGAAGCATGGGTCGGTGTTGATGATTTTTTGAAGGGGTGGTCAAGAGGATCCTTGATGAGAAGGGTATCTATTTTTTGGTGTTGATGAATGGCAGCTTTGAGAGCGCAACAATGCTCAGTGTCATGTCTAGGTTTGTGGTGATAGTGACAGAATTTAGAGTTGTCGAGCCAAGATGGTCTTGATCTGAGAGTTGATGAGTAGGGCAGTGTTGAAGGTTTGTTGATAATGTGGTCAAGAAGAAGGGTGTCTTTCTCCAAACATTGGTGAATGACAACCTTGAGGGCACAACAATGCTCAGTGTCGTGCCCAGGCATGTGATGATATGCACAAATCT
The DNA here is from genome assembly GCA_037957365.1 of Torreya grandis. Classification (NCBI taxonomy): domain Eukaryota; kingdom Viridiplantae; phylum Streptophyta; class Pinopsida; order Cupressales; family Taxaceae; genus Torreya; species Torreya grandis. Next base: position 140,346 of record JARHVA010008846.1, read on the forward strand.
AAGTGTCGTCGAACTAGGGCAGTTTTGGTCTGAGAGATTGATATGGCTTAAGAGGTGGGAGATTGATGATAGAAGACTACAACAATTATCGTAACAACAAGGCATAAGAACCTGCTAATGGGTCTACGTGTCTTGTTGCAATGGGGGTTGATGACTTTGGTTTGAGAGGTGTAAGTGGCATTGGTCGTACCATCATTTTTATGGGTGGTGTAACCACATGTGTGGAGGCCACTTTGGTGGTGATAGGTGTTGAATGTTTTGGAGGAAATACATGTCTGATGGGTTGAGGGGATGATGGAGGTGACTTGCCTCTGTGAAGTATGGGAGTAGAAAGCACTCTTATTAAAGTGGATGGATGCAGGCCCAAAATTGAAGGTAATGATGAAGGTGAGGGAGGAGTCCTTCGATGTGGTTTAGTGGCCTTCTTTGGTTTGGGTTGAGGGCCACCATTGTGCGAGGTGAGGTTAGATACGGGTTTGGGTTCAGATGTGGATGGAGGTGAGTGAGATGTAGCAATCTCAGGCAAAAGGCAAGAAGAAACCGTGACTGGTTCTTCCTCAGTCGAAATGGGTGAAGAGACTAGTTCTTCTCTTGGTTGAGAAGAAATAGGAGAGTGTGGCTCATCAAGAGGGTAGAGGGTAGGGATGATTGTGCCTTCTACTTGTAGTTGAGGAGTAGGCAAGGTAGGGTCCTCCATTGGTAGGAGGAAAGATGAAGGTGGGGCTAATGATGTAGGTATGGTCAAGGTGTCCCCCAATATAAGAGAGGTGGATGGAGGACTAATAGGAGAAGAAAGTTCTTCATCTTGTGATGGATGACAAGAGGTGAGACCATGTTGACTGTACGTATATTATGGTCTTGAGGGTCATTGGTCATGGTCTGGATATTGTTTTGATTAGGAGGATGGTTTGGAAAAGGTTATTTGAAGATGTCGATGTGTTGGTTAGGTGGGGAGTTTGGGTTTTCCAAGATGAGATCACCCCTGTCTATCATGTCTTGGACAATGTTTTTGAAGGTTCGACAATTGTTGATGTCATGGCCATGGACACGATGAAAGTGACAGAAGTCAGCCTCCCTATACCATGTAGGGAGGGCTTTTAAAGGGTTGAATTGAGATGGTCAGATTGGAGGGAGATTGAGGACCCCCTGCTTGATAAGTTTTTCCAAAATGGAAGCATATGATTCTCCAAGTGGAGTGTATGAATGTTGGATGTACTATTATTAGAATTGTTTGGTGATGCTTTGAGATGTTGAAGGTTGAGATTGGTCAGTTGTTGTTGAAGATGGTGATCTAATGACCACAACATTGGCCACTCCTTTGGATTTAGAACTGGCAGAAGAAGGTCTGGAAGAAGAAGGGTCATCAGATTTTGCGTTGGTATTACGCAATTTGACCTTATCCTCTTCAATGACATGGAGTTCAAGCTTTCAGGCCATGGTGAAAGCCTCATCAAAAGTGTGGAATGTTTGAACCTGCAAGGTGGGAGAGATTTGCGTGGCACATGCTTAGGAAAAGAGCTCGATGAGCTCAAGTTGAGGCAAAGAGAAGGAGAGCTGGTTAATCAAGCCTCTCCAATGGGCGATAAAATCAACTATTCATTCATTGTCAAATTGCCTGATGGAGTAGAGGTCTGTGATTGAGACTTATTTGGTGATATTGATATAAAAATGGTCAAGAAATAATTGGGCAAGTTGAGTGAATGAAAAGATAGAATGTCTAGTAAGAGAGCTATACTAGTCAAGGGTAGGGCCAAAAAGTGACATGGGGAACGTGCGTAGAAGTAACACATCATCATGGGCTATAAGATAACAAGCATGTCTGAATGCTCATAGATGTTGTTGTGGGTCTTCCTTACTCTTAAAATGAGTAAATTTAGGAAGCTCCCACTGGTTGGGGTATAGCCTGATTAGGACGGAGGGATGGATGGGTTCGTTGCAAATTTGCTCATATGAGAGGGCATTGCGTGAACCAAAAATAGAGATCTCAAGATTGGACATTTTTTCCATCAACATTTTGATTATATCTACTGAAAAATTTGTGGGTGGAGCACCCCCTAGGTTGTAGGGCACTTGAAAGGTGCTAGAGGGGGCATACGACGTAGTCAGTTGCACTTGTATAGACGCAATGTTTTGATAATTAGTCATTGGGATAGAAGTGGAAGCCAAGGGTGGTTGTGTCATGAAAGTAAAAGGCATAAGTTGACTAGATATTGCCAAAGGTGGTTACATGGTGGCATTAGCAAAGGGGGAGGTAAACACTCTTGCATTTATAGGGGCAAGAGTGTGTGGAGTCGAGACAATCAAGTTCTGGTATGATGTAGAACTTGGATGAATTGCGTGTGGTTGAGGGGTTAATGAAACCCTGATGGAGGTTAGTCTAAAAATAGATGGAGAGGCCAAACTTTGCGTATTGACCATGGTCAGGTTAATGGTTGAGGCAATAGTCTGAGTCATAAAAGGCTGGGTAGTGGATGGTGTTGACGTCATTACCACTTCACCTAAAAGGTCTCGCGTTTGGTTTCTTGCGAGATAGTTTTGGAGGGATTTGACATTGAGGTCTAAGAATCTTTTGAAATCTTGGTCCCCTTTAGGGACAATGGGGGTCTGAGTTGGGGTTGATCGAGTAGGAGTTCGTTTGGCCTCTGAACAAAACTCCATTAGGGGACTGGTTATGGACGGTGAAGGCAGAAGCAGTTGTTGCCTCATGTGGTCAACAAAAGTCCTGGTTTGACTACGTGTCAAAACCATTCAAGGCAAGAAGAGGTCAGGTTCTAGAAACTATGTTTTTTTAGTTTTAGAAACTCAGAATGTGGTTTTGGTAGAAAAAGGGTCAAGTTTTAGGCTGTTGTTTTGAAAAAAAGGGACTATGACAGTGATCGACGTCGGTTGAAAAAACCAATGTTGGTGAGAATAGATGGCCGATGTTGGTCAGATAACTGATGATGGTGAATAAAGGTTGCTAACATCAGTGGTAAAACTGATGTTGGTGACTATGGTTTCTAAAAACTCAAAAAATTTGAAGATTCTTGGAAAAAAAAGAAGAGAACGTCCTCACTAGATCAAAAAACTAGATAGGAATAGAAAAATAGATGGAGATAGGCAGACCCTAAGCGTTAAATCCTAAGAATCAACTTTTAGAATTCTGTTGGCTTATGCCTTAGATGAATGTGTTTAGGAAGATTGGCTTTTGAGACGGGTCCTAGAAGAAGTAGTCTAGATCTGGTTTCAGGTTTGTTTAGGTGCTCAAGAGTCTGTGTTAGGTTCCATACTTGGCCTGGTGCTAAGGAGCAAGCTCCCCTCACTTCACGAGCCTAGTGATAAGCTAGTCTCGCTTAGCCAAAATATACTTCCCCTAGAGATTATCCTCTGCCAGAGAACAGAGTGGGCTTTCCCCTTGGTGGTGAAATCCAAGTGGGATTGTTGGGATGGGTAAGGTATCCGCTGGGTGATGAAATCCCAGTTGGGCCTTGTCTCAGGTGAGTTAAGATGTTTGATTTGTGCAAGTGATTTTGTTGTGTAACATAAAGTGATCTACAATTAATTCATGATGCATTTTTTAATTACTAGATGTGGACTAAGTATGCAGTCAAGAAGAAATGAAATGCAACGTGTTTTAAGCCCAAGTCAAAATGTGAGTTCGAATGAAAACAAGTTGAGCAAGGGTTGAAGAGTATGACTCGACTAGTCTAAGATGCAAGAAAAGAAAGAAGAGTTCTTTTTAATCCTACTAATGGTGTCTTTTGGAAGAGATAGAAGAAAGAGGTGAAAAGGAGAAACCTAATGCACTTATATGAAAAGAAAGAAAAGAACCCAAGGAAGACCCTAGGGTCCCACCAGGCGTGCCAAAATGTTTCTATATGATTTTCACTTTCACATTCAAAAGAGGAAATGAGAAACTAAAAGAAATGGTCTAAGGCTTGTATGTACCTGGATGAAGTCTTGCACACCGTTATCCAGATGTTTTGAGAACTCTTCTTTGGTTGTGGAGGATGACACCTGCAGAAGAAAGAGACTAAGATAAAGAAGGTGTTAGATGGATAGATGGTGGGTTGTCAAGCAAAAGCTTGATCCCAGAAGTACAAAGACTTCCTTGAGGGATGTCAACCCACTGATTGATAAAAATAATATCTGATAAAAGGCAGAATGATAAAAGACTGAAATGATTAAAAATTGAAACAAAAATAGAAGCAAATGCTTACCTGAATGTTGCTATCGGCTTGGTCACAGTCACCAATGTCGGTTAGTTTGCTAACATCTGTTAGTCTGCTGACGTCGGTGGAGGTAATGGTCTCTGAGATCGGCATCGGTCGGGGCAGTAGTCTTTAGACGAGCTCTGGTCGGGTCTGTGGTCATTGGACGAGGTCTGAACAGGTTTTATGGTCTGTGGATAGGTCTGAGAAGGGCTCTAGGTTTGGTTGGAGGGTCTGAGAGTCTAGTTGAATGCTCTGTATAGGGTCTTTGTAGGCAGAAAGAATGGTCTGAAAGAGGGACCAAACAAAAGACAGAGGCAACAGGGAAGAAAGAGTGGTCTGGAAGGGGTTTGGGCAGGAGAGGTTAAAAATGGGTAGTAGGCTGAATGATAGATGAATTAAAAGAAATACTGAAATGAAAACAATAGAAATACTTACCTCATTCCTGTTGGAGAATGGAATGAAGAAGACCTGTTGCTGTTGATGTACCTGTTGTTGATGCTGGTGGTGTGAAGGCCCTTTTGCTAGTGGAGTCACTGATGCAGAGTACCTATTGTTGTTGTAGCTTGCTGTGTGTGTACTTGAGAGAGAGAGAGTGAGAGGTTTGATGATTGTAAGGATTGACGGATTGAGGAGTGAAAGATCAGATTGCTGAAGGTTGAAAGGTCAGATTGAAAGATTGAGAAAAATGGATGCAAAGATTGGAAAATGGGATCCTACATTTGGGTGAAGAATGCAGTTATGAAGGAAACTGACGCCGGCAATATCACTGATGTCGGTCGACAGTTGACCGACGTCGATGGCTAAAAAGCAGGAAAAAAGGCTAAAAATAGCCTTTCGTCTATTTTCTCAACTATCGGGTCAGCGAGTCCGGGGAAGAAATGGTCGAAGGTGATTTAATAGGTGTGGGAAATGAGTGGGATAAGGGAAATGGGGTCTTAAATCATTTAAGACTTGGCAAGGGGTAGTGGAGGGCAAGTTGGAATAGGTCATAGGGTGATTAATGAGGGTATCCAAGGGCAATGAATCCAAAGAGAGGAGAGGTGGCATGGGTGAGGTGGCAAGGGGAGAGAGAAAAGTATTAATTTAAAATAAGATAATTATTTTAAATTAATAAGACATAGGTTAGGCATGGTTAGAAGTGTTGAAGTGGACCAAGGGGACCAAGGGGGGAGTCGATCAAGGGTTTAGACATGATTTTGGTGTCTACACCTTGTTCAATGCTTGGCTTGATTTATGGCTTGATAGCTTGAATGATTCAATGGTTTGATGGCTTTGGCTCAATTTTGGCATTATAACACTAAGATTTTAACTTCATGAATCTATTATTGCGTCATAACTCTATTTTGATTGAGCTCCCTAAATGAAAAGCTCTAGGCTTGATTTAATAGGCTTTGAAATCCCTTGGAATGGGTTAAATATGACCATGGTTGACTTTATTAACTTTGGTTGAGTTTGGTATATTCCTAAGATACTCTTTTAGATATTTTCTAAAAGTGACAACTCACAAAGGTAATGAGTGTATTCTAGGATGTTCTAAGATGCTTTTGAATTTGAAATTGATTTATCTTGCTAATTAATTTTGATTAGGATGTATAAGTCAATTAATTATTTTTAGACATCTGGTCATTTGTTTGATTTTAATTAATTTAATATGTGTATTTTCCTTGTTTAATTAATTTAATAGGAAAAATTGATTTAATGAAAGGTTATAAAGCCAAATTTGAGACTATTATAAATTCTTAAGTTAAATGTTCGATGATTGATAAGAATTGGTCTAATAATCTAATGCAAAGCCATTGGTGGTCAAATTTACATTTCTATAATTTTCCCCTATTTGGGAAGATGTTACAAGCTATAAGCATATTAACATGTTTTCAAAGAATAAAATGGTTATTTATGCTTATGACTTCAATGGTAATGATTGAACTGTAGCTACCCCCTCAAGGGAGTGGTTGAAAAGTGGGTTAACAAATGGTCCCTCAAAATAAAGAAACAAAATGAGGGGAAAACATAAATGAAGATGATAGGGTGACAACATAATGATTCACCCAAATTTGGGCAAACTAATTAATAAATGTAAGTGGTATGGTGTACAATGGTTTTCCCAAAGGTGGTTATAGACATTGTACCCTGATAGTAGCAACATGGTATGATAACACAATGATTTGCCCCAATAGATGATATATTCATTGAGAAGATGGAGCTGCCCTAGTTAGGACAGATGAACAAGAAAGGAAAATTGGTGATAACATAATGATTTTCCCCAGTAGGTGATATAATCATTGAGAATGCATGTGGGATGGTGTATAGTGCTAATGCAATGTACCCTGATTATGAAAAACATGATTAATGACTGATGATTGATAGCTTGATAAGAGGGAAAATATGAATTAAGACAACCGACTAGTAGGGAGATGCTCATTCGAACAAACAAAGGTTAAAATTATTTCATTACTTAATTAATCTATTTAGGATCTAATTTGGATTATTACTGATGTCAGTGTTGAGGAGATGGTGATGCTATATTGATGATGGTGATATTTCATTGTTGTTGTAAACCTCTCAAAGATAATTTTTGTTATAGAATTTGATGGTAGGCCTCATGAGAGAACACCATGGGGGTTTGAAAAAATATGCATAAGGACTAACTCTTGATATCTGATACTCAATGGAAAATAATTGTACCATTGATAAAAACCATGATGATAATGTAGATGATTAAATATAGATACATTAAAGAATAATGTGCAAGGAATCACCCAATGAATACACATAGATTGAATCAAGGCCAAAATGTTGAAAGCAAATAAATAGGCACACAAACAAACAAATAGAAAGCACTCAAACAAAAAAAAAACAACTTGAAATAAACAAACAAGCAAAAATATTGAAAACAAAAGCAAAATAAAGCATCCCAACAATGACCATGGCCAAGTAAGGTGAATTGATGATAATTGAGTAGGCTTAGCAAGACAAATGTTTTTTGATTTTGAATTATTTGAAATGTTTTTGGCATTTTGAGGTATCTTAACTTGTTTGATAATGAAAAGATACATATTCATAAAACAAAGAGAGCGTTGACTTAGGTTGCTCATAAAATGATGAGAGCATATGGTAAAGGGGGATTGAGGTGACCACAACATGAAATGAACACAACCTACATAGTCCCAAAATGGCCTCAAGTCATAGTAATTCCATCCACACAAAAGGTGGGGAAAAACCAACTAGGTCCCAACAAGTTCTCATATCTAGTAAATGGCCAATCAAATGAAAATAACAATGGCAAGGTGATATGGCAATACATAATAAATAAATGTTGCCCCTAGTTTTCCCATAGGTTCTTATAACTAGGATACAATATATTAGATCAATGATAATAATTTTCCCATAGGTAGTTATAATTAGTAGTAAGATCGGTGAACATTGATTTGCCCCAGTAGTGTTGGAAATATTGTCATTGATGTCAAAGGTCTAGCATTTTTGGTGATAAATGCCCCATTGCATTTAATATTTTTTTTAATAAATATATCTTGGCTAATGTGAGTTAATATTTATTTAATATTAACGAATATATTTTTGGTTTCATATGAGACAAAAGAAGGGTCCATGGAGAAGTCGAAGAGCCACGGGATAAAGACAAAAGAAGGATGGGATGCATTTTTCCATGAAGAGTCATCTTAGGGAATTCCAAGAGTCACCAAGTGAAGAGAAAAGAGTAAGGGTGAAATTTCTCATGAAGAGACACTTTGAGGAATATGAAAAGTCACCAAGATAAGGACAAAAGTGGGAAAGATGTTTTTGGTCATGAAGCATCACCACATGACTTTTCAAAGGTAAGAATATGAAGGGTCATACAAGTTTGGCACCATTTTCCATGAGGATTGAAGGGTCACAAAGGGGGAAGGCCAAAGGTCATTTGGAAAACTATAAATAAAGGCTTGAGAAGCCATTTGTAATATGTGTGAGAGAGGTTGTTTTGATATTGTATTATCTAGCTTAGAAGAGCATTTGTGAGAGATGAATATGATTTGTATTTGTATATCTAGCTTAGAAGCGCAAAGGTGAGAGAGAGGAAAGAGATGTTGTAATGAACTATCATTTGTTGAGATAGAAACATTGAGAAATAGTTGTGTGGTTTACACAAAGGGGTTGGTGCTCCTGTGGGTTGGTGCTTGGCAAAGGGATTAGTGCTCACGAATTGTTACTGGGTTGGTGCTCAGCAAAGGGGTTGGTGCTCCTTTAGGTTGGTGCTCATGAATAGTTGTTGGGTTGGTGCTTAGCAAAGTGGTTGGTTCTCCTACAAGTTGGTTCTTGTGAATATTGTTTGGGTTGGTGCTCATTCATATACTTGAGATTGTTCTCCACATTTTTTCCCACATTGGGTTTCCATGTTATATCTAGTGTCTCTCTCTTGTGTGGTGTTTATTGTTTTTGTTTTATTACATATCTTGAATGTTTTTTTTAAGTGGAATTTGATTAAGGGAAACTTTTATAAGATATATAATATACTGATTCACCCCCCCTCTCATTATATTCTGTGCTTAATAATTGGTATCAGAGCAGGTTCCTTTTTGAAAAAGTTTTACAACTTGAAGGTAGATCAGGAAAGCACAAGATGGCCATACATAAAGGTGCCTCTACAATCAAAAGAATAGTTGATCAAGAAGAATAAGAGGATGAAGCTGAAGTAAATATGGAAAGAGAACTCATGTGTCCCTTAGAAGAATTGAAAGTTATTGAAAATAAAAATCAAAGATTGAAGCACCAAATCGAGAAAAATAAAAAGGAGTCAAAGGAGATAATTGAAGATCTACAAGCACACTTTGAAGAAGCCAAGACGAATGAAGAAGATCTAACGGCACAATTGGAAATAGAAAGAAAAGAATGTGAAAGGTATGTTATTGAAATTGCCTCTTTAAAAGAAGAGATTGAGAAAGTAGTCAATAATAAAATAGTCAATGATTCAAATTTTGAGAATAGCACTAATATGCTGAATAAGATATTAGAAAGCCAAAAGGCAATATCAGATAAGACAAGTATTGGTTTTGAAAAGAAGAAGAGATATGTTGAAGCTCTTACAAATGAGGAAACAAGAAGGGAAGAAGTGAAGAATACAGAGGACAAAGAAGACTGGAAGGAATAAAGCTATAAAAGGCAATCAGGTCAGAGATTCACAAATAGGTCCTATTTTTATGGTTACTATTTTTATTGTAATGAATATGGTCATAAGAAAAATAGAATGTAGAAAAAGAGCTAACAATCTCAAAAATAAGGAAAAGGAAGGTCATGTAGAGTCAAGAAAAACCTGTAACTCTTTTGCTCCTCTATCAAGCTTTGATGAAAAGACCATAATTTGTTACAAGTGTAAAAACTTTGGACACATAGCTCGGTATTGTAGAAGCATGTTCAAGTCAGTCAAGAATGACCAGAGTTTTATGGCTCCATTCATCAAGAAAAAGGTTCAGACAAGGCAGAAGAAACAACCTAAAGGTTCTATGTTGGTCCAGATAGCTTTGCATGCAAGAAATGAAGAAAATCCATGGTTTATTGATAATGGATGTTTGAGGCACATGACAGGAGACAAGAGCAAGTTCATAACCTTGAAGAAGATCAATGGTGGCACAGTGAAATTTGGGGACAATACTACTACCAAAATTGCCATAAAATGTACACTAAGTTTATATAATGGTAGAACTAAAAATGAAAATGTTTTATATGTAGAAAGTCTTAAGCATAATATTTTGAGTGTAAGTCAAATGTGTGATCAAGGGCACACACTAAATTTTTATGCAGAAAGTTGTAAAATTAGAAGAAAAGATTCAGATGTATTGGTTGCAGATGCTCAGAGAATAGGTAATAATTTATATATGCTATCATACATCAAAGGTCAAAAATGTTGTTTGAGTTAGATTGAAGAAAGTTGGCTATGGCATAGGAGAATGGGGCACATAAATTTTGACAATCTTGTCAAAATCTACAAGAAGCAAGTAGTCAAGAATCTTCCAAAGATCACAAAGCCATCTAACACGCTTTGTGGACCTTGTCAACATGGGAAGCAGGCTAGAAGGTGGTTCAAAACAAAAGATTACTCAACCACTCAGATGTTAGAACTTGTTCATACAGATCTATGTGGACCTATGAGGACTCAAAGTACTCAAGGTGATAAATATTTCATGTTTTTTATTGATGATTTTTCACATATGACTTGGATAATGTTTTTAAAGAAAAAATCAAAAGCTTTTAGACAGTTTAAAGCATTCAAAGAATTAGTTGAGAATGAAACTAATCTAAAGATTAAGTGACTAAGATCAGATCAAAGTGGAGAATTCATGTTAGATCAATTTATTGAGTTTTGTGAATATCATGGAAAAAGAGACAGTATTCAGTAGCCAGAACTCCACAATAAATGGAGTAGTTGAACGAAAAAATAGAATAGTTCAGGAGATGGTGTGGACAATGCTAAATGAATCCAAGATAGCAAATAAATATCAAAGAGAGGCAGTTGGTATAGTAGTGTATATTCAGAATAGAGATTTATTAAGAGTCAATAGTGACAAGACTCCTTATGAGCTATGGAAAGACAAACCAACAACAGTTGATTATTTCAGAGTTTTCGGTAGCAAATGCTTCATAAAGAGAACCGATCAAAAACTTGGTGAGTTTGAATTTAGAGTAGATGAAGGTATATTTTTTGGTTATTCTTGAAAAAGTAAAGCTTATAAATGTTATAACAAAAGAACCAAGAAATTTTTTGAAAGTACAAGTGTCAGGATAGAAGAAAATGGAACACAAAGAATCAGTGATCCAGTAGACATTCCTAAAATCATTAAAGAGGAAGGCTTTGAAGAATCAAATGAAGATGAGGAAAAAGAGAAGGAGAAAAAGGGCACCAAGACTTCATCCAAATACATTCATAAAAATCATAATGAAAGTGACATCATCAGGGATATAAAAGAAGGAATTCGCACTAGAAGAATGATGGTAAGTGAATTTGAACAAGTTAATTTCTCTTTGTTATCTAAAATTCAGCCTAGAAATTTTTTAGAAGGTAGACATGATGAGCATTGGGTTAAGGCCATGGATGAAGAATTAGATCAAATAGAAAAGAATGATACTTGGGAATTAATGCCTAGACTAAAAGATCACAATGTGATAGGAACAAAATGGGTTTATAGAAATAAGTTGAAAGAAAATGGAGAAGTAACCAAAAATAAAGCAAGATTAGTATATAAAGGATATGCTTAGATTGAGGGAATATATTTTGAAGAAAATTTTGCACTAGTGGCAAGGTTAGAGGCTATTAGAATGTTTTTCCATATGCAGTATTTAAAAATTTCAAAGTGTTTCAAATGGATGTCATATCTGCCTTCCTAAATGGGAATCTTGAAGAAGAGGTCTACATTGAGCAGCCCAAAGGGTTTATTCTCTTAGATATTAGTAACCATGTATGTAGATTGAAGAAAGAATTATATGGATTAAAACAATATTTTAGAGCTTGGTATGCAAGACTTGATAAGTACCTGTAAGATCAAGGATTCAAGAGAGGATTTATTGATAGTAATCTTTACATCAAAATAAAAGGTGAGCATCAATTGATTGTTGTGGTATATGTTGATGATATCATTTTTGGAGGAAATATTGAAAAGATGACAAAAGAATTTGAGATGTCTATGGTTGGAGAATTATCATTTTTCTTAGGGTTATAAATATTTCAATCAAATAAAGGAATTTTCATATCTCAAAGTAAATATGATAAGGAAATGTTGAAGAAGTTTGGTTTTGAGGATTGTGCACTAGTTGGCACACCTATGTGTATAGGAAATAAGGTGAGCAAGGATGAAGATTCACCTATTACAGATCAATCTTTGTATATATCTATGATTGGTAGTCTTTTATATTTGACAGCATCGAGACCAGACATCATGCATGCAGTAGGTATGGTTACAAGATATCAGTCATCTCCAAGAGATAGTCATGTTCAGTTGGCAAAAATAATATTTAAATATATCAAAGGGACATTGGATTATGGATTATAATATTTCACTTTAGTTGCTTATATAGATTTAGATTGGGCAGGGTGCTTAGATGATAGAAACAGTACAAGTGGAGGAGCTTTCTTTCTTGGTGATAGCTTAGTATCATGGCTAAGAAAGAATCAAAACTCAATATCACTTTCTGTAGCTGAAGTAGAATATATCATAGTAGTATTGTGTTGTACTCAAGTGCTTTGGATGAAGCAAACTTTGGAAGATATCAAGGTAAAGTATGATGAACCTATTTCCATTTTTTGTGATAACACAAGTGCTATAAATATTTCAAAAAATCTAGTAATGCATTCAAGAACAAAACATATTTCCATTAGATATCACTTCCTAAGAGAGGAGGTTATAGATCAACAGGTTAAGATGGAATATATTAGTATTATAGAACAGATTGTAGATATTTTCACAAAGGCACTACCAAAAGACATATTTGAGTATCTGCGAGAGAATTTGGGAGTAATTTCCCTTACTTCTTGCCATTAAGGTTCAGCATCAGTTGAGGGGGAGCTAAGTGTCAGCTCTAAGTAGGCCCTTTGCCATTGATGTCAAAGGGGGAGAATAATAAGTATAGGTATAGGTGAAAAAATAGGTATAGGGAATAGGTACAAGTTTCTACAGTAAGGGGAAGTTATTGTATGTTTTTAGATGATAGTATGTGCAGGTGACAGGATGTGGAAGTTTTAGGATTGAGGTTGCCATCAATGACAAAGGGGAAGATTGTTGGAAATATTGTCATTTATGTCAAAGGCCTAGCATTTTTGGTGATAAAGGCCCCATTGCATTTAATATTGTTTGTAATAAATATATCTTGGCTAATGTGAGTTAATATTTATTTAATATTAACGAATATATTTTTGGTTGCATATGAGACAAAAGAAGGGCCCATGGAGAAGTCAAAGAGCCATGGGATAAAGACAAAAGAAGGATGGGATGCATTTTCCCATGAAAAGTCATCTTGGGAAATTCCAAGAGTCACCAAGTGAAGACAAAAGAGGAAGGGCACAATTTCTCATGAAGGGACACTTTGAGGAATACGAAAAGTCACCAAGATAAGGACAAAAGTGGGAAGGACATTTTTGGTCATAAAGGGTCACCACATGACTTTTCAAAGGCAAGAATATGAAGGGTCATACAAGTTTGGCACCATTTTCCATGAGGATTGAAGGGTCACAAAGGGGGAAGGCCAAATTTCATTTGGAAAGCTATAAATAAAGGCTTGAGAAGCTATTTGTAATATGTGTGAGAGAGGTTAATTTGATATTGTATTATATAGCTTAGAAGAGCATTTTTGAGAGATGAATATGATTTCTATTTGTTATATCTAGCTTAGAAGAGCAAAGGTGAGACAGAGGAAAGAGATGTTGTAATGAACTATCATTTGTTGAGATAGCAACATTAAGAGATAGTTATGTGGTTTACACAAAGGGGTTGGTGCTCCTATGGGTTGGTGCTCAAAAAATTTTGTTGGGTTGGTGCTCAGCAAAGGGGTTGGTGCTCTTGTGGGTTGGTGCTCATGAATTTTTGTTGGGTTGGTACTCGGCAAAGGGGTTGGTGCTCATGTGGGTTGGTGCTCATGAATAGTTGTTGGGTTGGTGCTCAGCAAAGGGGTTGGTGCTTCTACAAGTTGGTGCTTGAAAATATTATTTGGGTTGGTGCTCATTCATATACTTGAAATTGTTTTCCATGGTTTTTCCCACATTGGGTTTCCACGTTATATCTAGTGTCTCTCTCTTGTGTGGTGTTTATTGTTTTATTTTTATTACATATCTTGAAAGTTTGTTTAAGTGGAATTTGATTAAGGGAAAGTTTTATAAGATATATAATATACTGATTCACTCCCCCCCCTCTCAGTATAATCCATGCTTAACAAGTAGGTAATATAATCAAGTTCACATAAACAAACTTGATAAAAGATGGAAAATGAAAGATATATTGCTAGGTCAACTATCACACTACATTCATAGACTATCATTGTAAACATGAATTTTATTGATTATTGAAATTTGATTAAAATCCCCTCATAAAAAGTGTGGGAAGAACCAAAGTAACCAAGATCAAAACATGATTGGGTAGGATGACTAAAAATAGGCTTTGGTCTAGATAGGAATGATATGGTAGGATGGGATATGATAGAATAATGATTGATTAATATAATAATTGGTTTGATAGATTAGATAAAATGGTAAGAGGGGTTCCCCTAAGTGATAGGGTGAATGGTTAGGATATGAAACAATAATAAAAATATTGATAACTTGATATGATACATGTTTGGTTCTAGCCTAGGTATGATAAATGATTTTGATGTTCCTACTGAAGTTGAGATGCACATCCTAATCAATAAATGATACAACCAAAATAGTCAATCATGTAAATTTATAGACCACACCTTGTTCAAATAATTAATCTATCAAGAATTGGCTTCATATTTGGATGCAAATGATGTTGTGATCTTCATTGATCATTGATGTTATTTCCTTAAAACTTTGAGACAAGGTATCTTTGTAGCCTTTATAAAAGAAAGTACAACCATGGATGGTAAAGATGGATAAATTTTGGATGATAGGTTTGTTTTTGAAATGGAATGATGGAGGATAATGAAATTATTAATGGATGGGAAACAAATGAAGATCAATATTTTTAGGCACACACAATGTTATTGATTCTAGATTTGACATAACTTTGGATGTGGCAGGGCTAAATAATTATGAATATTCTTTCATAAGACAAATAGATTATTCTATTGTTTAGGCTTGAGAGTAGCAACCATCTGATTAGGATATAGATAGGAAGTTATTTTTATTTTATCTTTGATAATGCCTTCATTGAGCAATGAATAAATTTTGTGCTCAGCTATTGGTGCCTCAAAGAGGTTTTTACCAATGATTTGTCTTGATTATCCTATATTGCCTCTAATATTTTTTCACTAAGCAACATTGAATTTTGAATTTGATTATCCCCTAGCACCTCTAAAAAGGTTTCACTAGAAGATGTTGAGTTCTAATTTTGATTTCCCCCTAGCACCTATGAAAAGGTTTCAGTAAGAGAGTGTTCTTTTTTTGTATGATTATGGTCTTGGCCTCCTTTCTTTTTTTCATCTAATATGTCACCATGGATGCAATTAAACAAGGTATGATTATGTTGGTCCCAATTAACACTTGTGGGAGATGGAATGTTAATGACATGTCTATGATGGTTGGTGGTAATGGTCTATGAAATGATAATGGAATGGAGGTTAGAAACACACTCTTGGTAGAAGATACTAGGAGAAATTATATAAATGCTAAATTAATCATCCTTAAAAACCATTCAAGGATAATAAATGTATTTATAGTAATCTACTAGGCATGCATAAATAATATTGTAATATTCATGAATGTATTTTATTTCTAAATTTGATTTTGACTCAAGGGAATCTGAATCTGATGTTGAGACTAATGTTGATTCTAATTCTGATGCTAAATTAAATGTCAATCCAAGAATAGAACCTGACTCTAATTTTAATTCTTCATCTAATGGGTACTCTATTATAACGATGTCTTATTGAATGCTTGGTATTAGATAAGTAATGGCCTATGATGGCATAATGTGCTCCATAGAGACTGGTTTGCCAAAGTGAGACTCCAAAACATTGGGAAAAGGTTAAGAGATGACTCCTTTAATATTTTATTATCAAATGGAGGCTCTTGAAAAATAGGCATATGGTCAAGGTAATGATTTTCCCAAAGGTGGTTATAATCATTAAGAAGTGACTCAATAAAGACTAGTTCATTAGAATGAGACTCCTTGACAATAGGTATAGTATCAATAGGTGATTCATCATAGGTTGAGTCATTATAAATGGTTGATTTAACAAAAATATTACTTCTTAGTTAGTTCTCTTGGCTTTGGTTTACAATCAACTATAAAATACTAGTTTTGAACACAACTTGGTCTTGAAATGATTGGCTTGATTAGATAAGTAATGATTATACTAGTTGGAGTTATAGTTAAATAATTAGCTGGGGTTGTGATTGGATTGGTTGAGGTTTTGGTTGGATTGGTTAGGGTTTAGACTGAATTATGGGTTAAGGCCAACTAATTGGATGAGATTTAGGCTGAATGATTGGATGAGGTTTAGATTTAATGATTGGTTGGGATCGTAATTGGATTAGTTGATATTTGAATTTTATTAGTTAGGGTTTTCTAAAGTGGGGAATGATAGTTACTAGATGAGGAATCACTAGCAATTGGATAATGGGTTGTCACTATGGATCTTGATTGCTTACACAAGCCAAAGGAGAAGGTCTTGGAATATAAATGGTAGGGCATCATGGAGATTGATTACTCACATAATCCAAAGCATCCAAGTCCTCCTCATAAAATATATCATCCCAATTAGCGTCTTGAGTTGGATTATAATCCAATCCTTGCCTTTGTTCTATGTATTTGTTATTTTAAGGAGGGTATGGATCTATCTCCCAAATATCATTATCATTGTAGAGGTTTGTACCCAATTCTACCTCACCAACCATATCATCCTAGTTGAGGTCTTGACTTTGGTCCTTGATTTGATTTGTGCAAGGTGGATAAATTTTCATCTCATAAACCATGTTATCATCAAAGGGGCCTTGAATAAATATATAAAAATCATTGATATTTTGTATGGCCATTATATCATAATTTGGAATGTACGTGACTCCACCATAAGTGTAGTTAAACATATCCACATCAATAAAAAAAGCTCCAAAAATAAAAAGGATTAGAGTTCTACAAACTCTAAAAAACTATATTAAAAGGACAAATGGTTTAGACTTGGTCTAACTTGGTCAAAAGGGGTGGATTTGTGTCTCCAAATAATTATTTGATCATGGAGTTTATCTCTAGAATAATTTATGCTAAGATTTAGCATAAAATAATATAAAATCAAATGTCTAATGTCAAATGTCATACACATAAAAGGTTAAGTGATGTATATAAAACTAGCATGTCAAAGTCTAGGCCAAAGTGTTCTAAACAAGGTGTAAACTAGGAAAGGGAAAAGTTGAGTTGCTAAGTCTTTTGTCCAAACACAGAGTTAAAAGCTAGGCTCGAAAAATATGATCTACTAAGACTTTTGGCCAAACATGGTGTCAAAATCTAGACTTGAAACAAAATATGATATGATTTGATTTAAAATAACAAGGTTAGAACAACTTTGACATAGACCCAACATATAACCAAACATAAACATGATCAGTTGGTATAAGTCATAAAGCAAAAAGCACTTAGAGAAAAGAGTGTATTTTCATAAATAAAGATACAAACAATGATTAGGATAGGCTAAATGAATAAACAAGTGATAGTTTTTAAATTTAGGCAATCGATTAACCTAAGTTACGTAACCCAAAAGATAAAGATCTATGTATCATTTCCTACAAAGTGAGGCCTAAATATAAATCAATCAATATTTGAATTTGAACTTAGAAAGGTTAATTGAAAACTCAATGATTGAAAATTATGATTAAATTAAATAATATAGACAAGACTGTACATCATGATGGCATATGAACAAGGTCCAAATAGAATATGTGACATGGTTTGGTTGGTTTGAAATAATGGTTTTTGATACAAGGTCAAACAAGTCTTGAAACAAAATGAGTAGCCTAATGGCATAAGCATGCTCTAATGATGTGATTAATGTTGTGTTTCAAATACTCAAAATCTCAAACTTTATAATGATATGGGTAGCATAATAGTACCCATATCAAACAAGTAACACACACACATAAACATGTTTAACAAAAATACAAGGCACAAGTGTGAAGGAAAATGACCATCATAACACCTCTTTGAATAAAGAGTGACATATAAACAAACTAGTTTTGGATGTGGTTATAAACAAAAAGACATGTTTTAATCTCAAACCATACCAAGAAAAAACAAAATACATTAAGTATAACCATCCAAATCCTAGCAATGGTATGACAATGTGGGGTTGACTAAAACTAATTACTTTTTGATCATTCTAGATGGATCCCATGTCTATCAACTTTCACATCAAAAAATAAGAGAATCAACATGTCATTTGGGTCCACTTCATATGGGTTGTTGTAAAAAGGTCTTTCCCTTTTTACAACCACTACATTTGTCACTCTCTTAATGTAGTACAATGTCTAACATGCTCAAATGTCTCAGACTTAGCTTGTATTAATGGAGATGGTTTTATCACTTAAACCATCATTCCAATGAGGGGATCCGATTTATATACCCCACCATGGAGAGGGGTTGAAGATGATGTTGGGTGATGAAATCTAGGGTCAAAGCTTCTCCAAAGAACTTGTGGGAGGTAATGATGTACCCCTCACAAGCCAATATGCATGAAATAAATAACACAATAGAAAGACTGTGATGTCCCTTACTTAGGGGCTCTTTTTTCTCCTACAAAAGCTCTGAACAACTGTAATATCCCCTTTCAAATAGGGAATATATAAACACATAAAGCTCTGAACAAGATACAATTTTGTAGAATAGATTCACATATGCATAAACAAATCACAATATAATATCTCAATAGCAAATCAAAGATCTCATCACTTGTTCTTCTAGACGATTACACAATTGAGTCTCTGTTATACAAATAAAAGAATATTAAAATCTAGTCTTAAAACCCTGGCTTTTGCTAATCTGGAAGTGAAATCTAGATTCTGGAAGGCCTCTACTTTTTCTGTGTCGACACAAACGCCGTCGTCGATCGATATCTCACCAACGTCGGTCACTATCAGTCGGATTTCTACCGACGTCAATCTTCAATCGATCGATGTCGGTCACTAGAATCTCTCTGTCTACCGAGGTCGGTGCCTGAGTGGATCTATACAGACCTGTATGGACTTAGTACGGCCGCCAACCTGTCTGTTCTTAACCTCTGATAGCTGAACAACCTGATCTCAAGAATATACGATTCTAACACAACAGATCTATATCTGTATAACTTATTGGATCAAAACTAAATAAAGATAAATACCTGAAATATCTGTAATAACTTTTGTGTGAAGTTATCTCTCAACCCTATAAATTCTGTGATAACTTCTGGATGAAGCTATCTCTCAATTCGGTAATAAATCAGCTGATATCTCACAGCCTCTAAATCACACACAATGAAGAGTTGACATTCTCCACTACAATGGAATCCTGGAACCCTTGGCTCAGTCTTCACAGAAGAATTTCTTCAATTTTCAATAATCAATAATCTATGCATCCCTCAACTCTCTCCCATGAGAAACTCTTATACCCTTCCAAAGGTGTGCTTGCTAAAATTAGATTTCCTCAAATTAGAACTTGGGGTTCTAAAATTAGAATTCCTCAAATTAGAACTTGGGCTTCTTAAATTAGAATTTGGGTCTTAAAATTAGACCAATTAATTAATAATTAATAATTAATTAATATCTAATTTAAAATTAGACCAAATAATTAATTAATTAATAATTAATTAATATCTAATTTAAAATTAGACCAAATAATTAATATTTGATTAAATCAATCAAATATTAATATCTCCCTCAATACATGTCGGATCCTCGAACCATCTGAAGCTGGTGAACCAGGGAGTGATTCTGCACATGACCATATCAAAACAAGGGTGCTCCGTTGTATGTCAAATATCCCTAAATAATAGGAGCTCAGTCCAATGTGTCAGAAATAACTTGAATGAGAGCCAACTATAGGAATTTTGTAAATCAAAGCCAAGCCAATCTCCATCATGACCCACTATCCATCCAATCAGCCTACGAAGGTTGCATAATAGGCTAATCATCAAGCCTGTCAATGTCCACGAAAAAGGGGACATGACAATCCGCCCCTCCAAAAATTGCTTGTCCCTAAGAAATCTCGGAACAATGAACCACTCGATCCACCTAGATCCCAAATGTAATTATGCTCTGCACTGCTATAAATCAATGCAAGTACCTGGAATATCATCAGAAGTAGAACAAAGAGAAACCCATAATCAAATTGGCGAATGCAACTCAACCAAACTCTAAGAGCACAACTGCCATAGTCAAGAACACATGAGAACCAAACTCTCGAAGCATCATAACCCAAGTAGAATGGACAACTCAAACTGCCAATTCCATCTGCAAGAGATGGTGCCAATCCATCCCATAATGGATAGTAAGAAACTGGAGCCGATCTACACCTGTGTGAAATCAAATCTTCTCTCTCTAGATCAAAAGAAGAATAATGAGCATACCCCACCTCAAAATCCTTGTGAGGTAGCATAGTAGATAGGATTCCTATAATTTCCCCACCCAATCTGCTAATAGCACCAGTACCTTGGATGAGAACACCTTCTGTCACCCTATGTGAATCCAGATGAACACCTGTACTATCCAGCAAATACTCCATGAATGACTCTGTGCAGCAAAAATTATATGTGGAAGCATCAACGTACTCCCCCACACACCACAACTGATCTCTCTGTAAAGGTGGCACAACCAACTGGACCACACTGTCATCTGTGTGAGAAGAATCAATCTAGAGAGGTATCCCAAACTCATCAGAACCAGGTACTCCCAAATCCTGAACCGGTGTGTCAGCGTCAACAACATGTTTCTCAGCTACAACTATAGGAATGTACTCACCAACAACACTCAATGTACTAACCTCTGAGTCTGGGGCTGGTGAAGACCGTAAATGCTCTAACTCCATGGTCATCTCAGCCAAATGAAATTGTGACTCCTCATAAGCTAACTGTGTAGTCTCAAGAATCTCAAAAGTCACCTCTAGCTGCTGAGTAAGCTCACTCACCTTATCTTCCTCGACCAACAATGCATCATATGCTGTGCTACCCCACTCCATAAGATAATCTCTGTCAGTGACCAACTGCATATAATCCTGTCTCAGAATCTGGATAGCCTCCCATAAAGAGTGGATCTCTGTCAAGGACAACTAACTACCTCCCTGCTCGATGCTAGTAGGAGAACCCCATCCATAAACTGCTAACAACTGACAAGCAGCATCGAAATGCTTACAAGCGGTAGCAATTTCTCGCTCACTAACTCTCAGCTGGCTAGACACATGGTGGCAGTGGCTAGATTGTCTCCTACAATCCTCCTCTGATGCATGGTCCAAAAGAGTAGACTCAAAATCACTGATCTCTGGAGTACTACCATCCATACTCTGTGAATCAACTCCAAAGCTCATATCAACATCCAGAGTATCAAAAGCTGTAGCATCACTGACTAACTCTTTCATACTGAAAGAAATGGATGGTGAAACTAAGTCCTCAAAACTGTCCACTGCATCCTCCTGAGTATCATCTACAATAATCAGATCCTGGGACTCTTCTACAATCTCTATCATAACTGAGAGATCATCAACCCTTAGTGCACTAACATCTGAGCACACCTCTACACCTTGAGTGCAAGCATCAGACTCATCCTCATCTTCACTATCCTCTATCTCATAATAATCATAATAATCATGGGACATGCTGCGCTCTTGTCTAAGTGATATGTAGTGGTCTCTTCTCAGCTTAACAAAGTGATCATAAGACAACCTCCCCTGAGCTCGTGGAGTTAATAACTTCCACTCATCCTTTGCTGTCATATACCGTGTGGGTTTGTCTTTGGATGTAGGATATGAAAGAGATTCATTCAACCTCTTCAAACTTAGTTCCAGCTTCTTCATATTATTGTCCCACTGCCTCTGAGTATATGAAGTCATTATGATACTTTGCTGATTCAATCTACCCAAACTACCCAACAGGATGGCAAGACATTGGCTTTGATACCACTATGATGTCCCTTACTTAGGGGATCTTTTTTCTCCTACAAAAGCTCTGAACAACTGTAATATCCCCTTTCAAACAGGGAATATATAAACACATAAAGCTCTGAACAAGATACAATTTTGTAGAATAGATTCACATATGCATAAACAAATCACAATATAATATCTCAATAGCAAATCAAAGATCTCATCACTTGTTCTTCTGGATGATTACACAATTGAGTCTCTGTTATACAAATAAAAGAATATTAAAATCTGGTCTTAAAACCTTGGCTTTTGCTAATCTGGAAGTGAAATCTGGATTCTGGAAGGCCTCTACTTTTTCTGTGTCGACACACAGATGCCGTCGTCGGTCGATATCTTGCTGACGTCGATCACTGTCGGTCAGATTTTTGTTGACGTCGGTCTTCAGTCGACCGATGTCGGTCACTGGAAGCTCTCTGTCTACCGAGGTCAGTGCTTGAGTGGATCTGTACAGACCTGTACGGACTTAGTACGGCTGCCAACCTGTCTGTTCTTAACCCCTGATAGCTGAACAACCTGATCTCAAGAATATACAATTCTAACACAGCAGATCTATATCTGTATAACTTATCAACACTAAATAAAGATAAATACCTGTAATAACTTCTGTGATAACTTTTGGATGAAGCTATCTCTCAATTCGGCAATAAATCAGCTGATATCTCACAGCCTCTAAATCACACACAATGAAGAGTTGACATTCTCCACTGCAATGGAATCCTGGAACCCTTGGCTCAGTCTTCACAAAAGAATTTCTTCGATTTTCAATAATCAATAATCTATGCATCCCTCAACTCTCTCCCATGAGAAACTCTTATACCCTTCCAAAGGTGTGCTTGCTAAAATTAGATTTCCTCAAATTAGAACTTGGGGTTCTAAAATTAGAATTCCTCAAATTAGAACTTGGGCTTCTTAAATTAAAATTTGGGTCTTAAAATTAGACCAATTAATTAATAATTAATAATTAATTAATATCTAATTTAAAATTAGACCAAATAATTAATTAATTAATATCTAATTTAAAATTAGACCAAATAATTAATATTTGATTAAATCAATCAAATATTAATATCTCCCTCAATACATGCCGGATCCTCAATACATGCCGGATCCTCGAACCGTCTGAAGCTGGTGAACCAGGGAGTGATTCTGCACATGACCATATCAAAACAAGGGTGCTCCGCTGTATGTCAAATATCCCTAAATAATAGGAGCTCAGTCTAATGTGTCTGAAATAACCTGAATGAGAGCCAACTATAGGACTTCTGTAAATCAAAGCCAAGCCAATCTCCATCATGACCCTCTATCCATCCAATCAGCCTACGAAGGTCGCATAATAGGCTAATCATCAAGCCTGTCAATGTCCACGAAAAAGGGGACATGACAAAGACTTTATGGTTACCTCAATATCACCTAATACTTTTAATATTTTTTATGGAGTTATTTAAATTACATTCTTTTTATGCCTTGGACTAGGTCTAAAGTGTGATGAAATGGCATTTTTGATCCCAAAAGTTCCCTAAAGGGGACATATGAGAGAGCATACATGCACATATCTTTTTGCTAAAACACACAATCAACAAAAAAGTTTTCAAACAATTAAAGTGAGATTAATTTCATTACACCAAATTTGAGAGTGTTTGATTATATTCATTACTCTCCCCTTGGCTTTAATATGTGCAAATGAAAATAATTACAAACCACCCAAAAACAAGTTGGTGTTTGTTATCCTAAAAGTTCCCTAAAGGGGAATGATGAGATAACATACATGCAAAACTCCCTATTTACTCAAATGAGTTTATAATAAAAAAATAATGAAAATAACATGTAAATTTTTTGAAGTGTACTCAATTTTATATCACTAAATGAAATATGTGGTGGTGTTCTTTTAGTCCCTTGGGTTTAAGTTGTGAACTTTGAAGAACAATAAAAAAATTTAACATAATCATGTAAAGCTTTCTTTTTTAACCTAAAGTGAAATGAATAATTCATTTTAAAACATCCCCAAAAAAGTGTGAAATAACTAATTAATCTTTTTTTAAAGATTTTTCAAATACGCCCTGCAAGAAAAAGGTCAGCACTTTGTTTAGCCTTGAAGCTTATTTATCAAATGAGACAAGCAACTTTGAAGGGTAAAATCTGTTAACCCGAAGGCAAAACCTCAAAAAATCAAATGTGTTAGATTAGGAAAAATTTATAAAAAATATCAATAAAAATCTCAATAAATCTTAAAAAATAAATGAACCTATGAAACATGCAAACAAAAACATAGAAGGTTAAAACAAAGAAAACCAAACACATAAATCATAAAAACCTATAGTTGGTATTTTAACCATAAATTTTAAAATATAAATCCATTTGTCACAATTTTTTTTGAGGTTTTGTTATAAGTACAAGGTGCACCTATATAAAAATAGTTAGGTCAAAAAAGTGAATTAGAAAAATGTTATTGTCTTTGTTCTTTTCATTTTTACTAAAAAATTAGAAAATAAAAAGTGGCAGTCACTAAAAGATTCATAACTTATAAAATATAAATCATATTTTAATTAAATTTTTAGATAATTAGGATGAAACTAGTAATAAAAATCTATCAAAAATTCAAAAAAAAATAGTAAATGGATTAAAAATAAGATTTATTTTAACAACTATTTTTGTTCAAATATGTGGGGTGTGCAATCATGTCCCACCGGGTGTGCCATTTGTGATCATAAGAATTTGACTCAGGAAAGGAGGTTAGTATAGAGTTAGTTCCTCACTAAAATTCTAACATCTCTAGGCCTAGATCATGGGTAGAGCATAGTGAACAACCCAATTGAAAACACAACTAAAAATAGAAGGAAATGACAATTTAAACAAAAAAATAAAAATCCCTTACCCAAATCCTTGATTGCTCCAAAATGATTCTTCATTGGATTGATAAAATTTGTGTGCAAAATGTCTTCATCAATAGAGTTTGGCTACCTTCATCTCTTCTTGGCACCTTGTTTAATGCTTGGCTTGATTAATGGCTTGATAGATTGATTGATTCAATGGCTTGATATCTTTGGCTCAATTTTGGCATTATAACACTAGGAGTTTAACTTCATGAATATATTTTTAAATTATAAATCTAATTTGATTGAGATCCATAAATTAAGAGCTCTAGACTTGTTTTTATAGGCTTTAAAATCTCTTGGAATGGGTTAAATTTGACCATGGTTGAGTTTGATATATTCATAGAATATTTTTTTAGATATTTTTCAAAAGTGACAACTCACAAAGGTAATGATTGTGTTATAGGATATTCTAAGATGCTCTTGAATTTCCTTTTTAGTAATTGATTTAATTAATTTATTATGTCATGGGTAAATTCAATTAGGATTTAAAATTGATTTAACTTTCTAATTGATTTTGATTAGGATGTGAAAGCCAATTAATTCTTTTTAGGCATTTGATCATTTGTTTAATTTTAATTAATTCAATGTGTGTATTTGCCTTGTATAATTGATTTAATAGGAAAAATTGATTTAATGCAAGGTTATAAATCCAAATTTTAGACCAACAAAAATTCTTAGGTTAAATTCTTGATGATTGGTAAGAATTGGTCTAATAGTTTGATGCAAATCCATTGGTGGAAAAATTTACATGTCTACAATATCTTCTTCTAAAATGAATTTTATATTCATTTGTGAGTCCCACATGCTCACCACTCAAATTTTTAACTCAAGATTCCCTTTTTCAATTAAAAATTATCTTTTATTCTCATCCCTTGATTTTCATCTTAAGATGGATGGTTCACATTCATTTCAAAAGTCTATAAATTAGAGGTTTTCCCTCCAATTTAGACAAGCTTCATTATCCTAATATTACTATGCTAAAATTACTCTAGTAAGATCAAATATCTATAAAATTATTATGCCAAAATGTCCTTATAATCTTCAATCTTATATCAATTTCCAAATCAAGTCAAAGCCACAACAATCAACATGAACAAAGAGAGATGCTTCTCATAAGTAACTAGTATTACCAAAGACTTTTAGCTCATAAGTAGACCTCAATCCTACTTCAATATATTTTTAATAAGATAAATCAAAAGGTAATACTCTTTGTTTTCTTGTTTGTATTCCTTATTTTAATTCATATTTTGCTTACCCTTGGTAGAGGGATTCTAGATGTTTTTATGCTCTAATATTTATTTGATTTATGATCATATAAGTTTGATCTTCCTTTAGTACATCAAAATACTATCTAAATAATAGCATGCCTGGTGGAACTTGATTGTGCATCACACATGTTTTTTTTCCAATCTTTCTCTTCTCTATTTTTGTTCTAAAAAAACAAACTACTAATTGGTTTGATGTAGGAGCTTGGCCAAAGAGTGGTGTTTAAATTCAAACAAGTAATTCTATTTAACATTTTAATTTGGGAAATAAAAAGAATACACACTTCAATTTGGGATTTAAAAAAAATGTTCATTTTCATGTTCTTTAATTTCTTATAAGTTTTACTTATTGTCTGATTGTCTTATGAAGCATTTTATGCATATGCTCTCCCTTTTTGGGTGACTCAAAAAATTAGTGTCAAGTCATTTCATCCTAAATATTAATTATCTAAATGATACCTTACATGTTTTTATTTTAGTCTTTGCATTTGGGATTTCATCACCCTCTTCCAAGCTTCATAGGGTGCAGTGACTAGGAATTGATACCTCAATGTATGTACTAACCATGTAATCTAATAGGGCATACAAATGGAAGACAATTATCATTAGGGCCAAGCATGATTTCCTAGGGAGAATCTCATGAAGGTAAGGGTAAACCTTACACCAAACCATTAGATGACATCTTCAAAGAATCTAACTTTGGAAGTGTTTCTACTTAGAAGGCAAGGCTGACATGGTCATAGTGGGGACAAGACCTCACTTTTGGATTGCCTATTTTAGATTTCTCCTTCAATGGATTTTTATTCCCACATATTACCTATTATGGGTTATATATAGGGACCATCTAGATATCCCTATTAAAAATTTTAGATGCTTCTTTTGTCATAAAACATACATTAATGTAGGGGTGTAAAGGTAACAGACCCCAAAGTTTAACTTTATCATATAAACCTTGAGAAAAAAAGGGCCTAAAAAACCTACCACTTATTGTAATAATTTCTTTAATGAAATTCAAAATTTATAATCCTCTCTCAAGGCAACTATTTCTAAAGGTTCAATAGATGTGATGCAAACTCAAGTCATTTACTTAAATGCCTTGTAATGCTTATGTGTTATTGTTTGATTTTTGTGTTGAAACCTTGTTTAAACTTGAGACCAATTCAAACAAACCAAGTCCAAATCCAAAACCACTTCTAAACCCACATAATTGAGCATTATTTTTCCAAATTTTTAAGTCAAACAAAAGTTACATGTTGAAATTTGGTCTTAATACCTTATTTTTATTGTCCTAACCATGTAGTTATGCTATTGAAATTGAAACAAAATTATTGTTCTTTGAATTCCAATCATTTCAAACTAATTCAATTGTCTATTTGAAGATTAGAGCTAATTCCAATTTCTTATCAAACTTGTGTCATTACATTATGTAATTTATTCCAAACCTAAGTACAAGTTCAAATGTCAAATTTGATTTGTCTTCCATTTCTAATTGTAAACTTTAGAGTTCCAATTTCAAAACCAAGCTTTCAATTATAGTTCAAGTTGTGCCAAGGTTAATTCCTTTTATAAAATTTATATCTAAATGAAATTTGTATCTTGATTCAACATTTTAAGAATCCAAGTTTTTAAAGTTCCCAAACCTCTTATTAAATTGAATATCATAGACATAACCATGGTTAGATACACATGTAGTGGGGAAATTTATAACCCCTCATTTGATGAGGAAGTGTTTTAAAACCCTTATGGATATGACCATTATGTAGAAGATGAGGATGAACAAACATATCTTGCTGATGTGTCATCCAATATTGAGTTTGAGCTACATAATCCATTTCTTCCAATTGTGCCAACTACTCCCAAGTAAGGCCAAAAATACCTTCCAAGTGTACCAACCAATTCCAATAAAGGAAAAAATTACCTCCAACATGTGTCATTTGATACTGAACAAAGACCCAATCCCATGTACCTTGCAAACATACCATCTAGTGATGATTATCTATAGGACCAATTCTCTAGACAACTATTCAACAATAAAGATGAACACCTTGTTAGATTGTTATAAATGGGTGATAAGTTTCCTCCTAGTTTTATCATAAAGAAATTATAATATTTAGTTAGGACACCCAAAAAATCACCTCTTACATTGATAGATGATTAATCAACTACTAGCCAAAATCCCACTTCTAGCCAAGTTTTGGTAGTATCAAACAAAGGAAAAGAGAAAATAGTTGATTTTCCTACCCAAATCCAATTAATTATTGCACAAATACAATAGACTAAATAGGTATTGGATACATTAATCAACTCCTTTGATAGTCTCCAAGTTTAAATTTCTACATTGGTAGAGATCAATCTTCCAATCAAGCAACCATTAGATTTATCAAACTATCCAATGTACAATTTGGATCAAGTTTATAAAAGGATATCAATTATGAATATTTTTAATACACCTCTATTTGAAACTAATTAAGCAAAAAATCCCAATTCAGAGGTCCTTGTAGGATCTAACCAATAGGTGGTAGACAATTCTCAAATGAATTATTTCAGCCCACACCAAGTACCATCTAAAATACAACAAAATATTGTTCCATCTTCCCCATGGGTTCCTCTTTATAATGTTCTAAGTATCTTGACACAATAATTTGATGATAAGTATATATCAAAAAAATAAGTTCCAAGTATTACATCTCATCAAGTGGAAATAAGTACCCCACCTCCAAAGGAGGTATCTAATTCTCCACTCCAACAAGTGCCAAATAATCCCCTACCTCAACAGATGATGACCAATGTTTTGTTACAAAAAGTGTCAACTAATGCCTTACCAATGTTGTGTAATACACAATACATTCCTTTTAGTCAACCAAGAGCTTCTTCTATTCAGTAAGGGGCTTCTTCAATACAAAAAAAGGTTCCTCCTACATGATGGATTCCTATCAATCAACAATAGGTCCATTTCCAATCCCAACAAGTACCATCATGTGTTCAACAAAATTTACCTCCAAACCTTAGTTT
Source organism: Torreya grandis (assembly GCA_037957365.1). Classification (NCBI taxonomy): domain Eukaryota; kingdom Viridiplantae; phylum Streptophyta; class Pinopsida; order Cupressales; family Taxaceae; genus Torreya; species Torreya grandis. The sequence continues at coordinate 169,502 of JARHVA010008846.1, forward strand.
CCTCCATATCAAAACTATTCTCAACAAACATAGTACTACCAACAAGTACCATATCAATAATATAACTCTAATCCAAGAATGACTATTCATATTAAAACTAATTATGTACCAAATTTACAATAGTCTATGTTACATCATTTTCAAGGTCAAGGTAATCCATATTCGACCATCCAAGAAAAAATGACTATTCCATCTCATTCTATCCCTACCTTCCAAGATTTTCAAGAGATTAAAGATGCAATTTCAACCATTAAATTAGGTAATCATACTAAGAAATTCAAGATTTATGATATATGTTCTTAGCCATTTGACATGAGTTACTTTCAAGTACCTCTCCCACATCACTTTGCGATGCCCAATTTTGATAAATACAAAGGGAAGAGTGATCCAAGGGAGCATTTAACAGATTTATTCATCATATTTCAATAAGTTGCTTATAGTGATATATATTTTATTTTCCTATTTCCTCACATCTTGGTAGGGAAAGAATTAGAATGGTTCCTAAACCTACCTAAGAATTATATTGATGATATGGATGACTTGTATGATAAATTCATTTGACATTTTTCCTAAAATTTAGAACATAAATTAATAATTGTTGACTTATGTCAATCTAAACAAATAAGAGGAGAAATCCTATCTAATTATCTTCAATGGTGTCATACATTAGCCAACTAGATTATACATAATCTTCTTGACAAATAATTAGTTGTAAAGTTCACAGCCAATCTTGAATTTGATGTGGCTCATAATCTCAAACTCAATTATGCTAATACCTTTGAATAAATCATTTCTAAAATATTACAAATTGAGTGAGCACTCATTGACAAAGGTATTATCAAAATTTACTCTCAAAACCAACCACAAAATAAATCTCAGGCATAAGCTTCTGCACAAGCACAAATAAATATGATAGAGAATCCTAAACATTTTAATAAGTATATGAATGTTGTAAGAGATAAGTGACATAATTTAGGCATGTAAAAATAGTGTAGCCATTACCTATTCAAATCAATCCTCCTCCTCAACACCACACTTTACAAAGGCCATCTCCAAGAATGGGTCATACACATCATAAATCTTTTAGATATCTAGGTGAACCTATTGAGATGGTCTTTTAGAAACTAGTCTCTTCTAACATGATCATATGGATAGTACCAAAACCTTTTGCCACATATCAACCTAAGCCTCATTGGTATAGGGATAATGATTTTTATGACTATCATCGGTTCAAAGGGCATGCTATTCATACCTATGAACAACTTCTTCATCTCATTCAAGACTTGCTTGAGAATGGTGAGATAGAGTTAGATAATGTGATGTTGATAACCAATCAAAATTTGGGTATATATCAAAATCCACTCTCATAACACAATAATCAAAATTAAAACCAATAACAAGTCAATAAATAGAATCACAATATTTTATTGAATAATTAGTAGCAATGATAGAATCAACAATAGTAGAACTAGAATCAAGGTCATGATACCCAAGTCAGTTACAATACCATATCTTATGATTATAATGTTGTAGGTTGCATTACAAGTGGATGAGTAGCTACCATTAAGATCAAACCTATTGTGTCCATTCTCAGATCTCCACCTTCATTGTTTGGTAACCCTCATTTGGTTCAACCAAGAGTTATCATACCAAGTTCTCATCTACCTTCATCTAATTACAATAACCCTCCACCAAATCAAGGTTGTGTAGTCACAACCTAATGTGCTAAGGTTACCATTCAAGGTCATGTACCTCATTCTTCCAACCATCTTATTTGAGGTCCCCAATCTCAAAAAAATTAGTCAAGTGTCCCCATTAATAATAAACCATATGATATTGTGGAATAATTATAGAAAATGCCTGCACAAATTTTCATTTTAGATCTCTTGTGTACATCTGATGTCTATAAAAACATAGTGAATATGCTTTTGAGTCATTCCAAAGTTCCAATCGACATTGTGCCTAATAAATTCCAAAGTCTTCTAGGTTATTTGAATCCTAGCCAATAAGTTACTTTTGATGAAATAAACATGTCACCCTTTGGACCTTTACATAATAACCCACTATACATAGAGGCCATAATTTATCATGACAAGATCAAATGTGTCCTCATAGATAATGGCTTAGGAATTAAAATTGTGAATTTAAGATTGGTCAAACATTTGGGCTACATAGCTAAAGATCTTCAACAAGACACCATTACCATCAAAGCATATGATAATGAGGAGTGTGAGCCTTAAGGTACCATCTATTTACCAATTGACATTAGGCCTTTAAACCATGATATGCTATATCATGTTCTAAATTTGGAATTATCATATAATTTATTTTTGGAGACCATGTATCCATGAAGTGTGTACCATGTCATCTACCCTTCGTTAGTGTATTAAGTTATCCCGTTTTGAGTCAGTGATTACAATTTTTAGTGACCTATAGCCATACTAGTTTTATAAGCATTTAGAGGTGGAATTTGAGAGATATAGTTATCATTTCATCTTATATACTATTCACAAAAAAGCTAAAGAGATGGTTTATCAACCACTAGAATGTAATTATGTCAATCCAAGTACACTTACCTCCACTTCAGCTACCCCACATATAAAAGTACCCAATCACTTCACTATTCATAAGAATAGCCTTGGGGAATATAGAATTGGTGCTGCTTTTCACATTTCCAAATTGCCTAAAACACCAAAAACATATGGTAGGCCTTAAAAACAAGTTCCCAAAATGGAATGTCATAAGAAGAGAACTTTCGCTAAAATAAGACCATTGTATTTCATCAAGGGTACTTCTCAAGAATAATAACAAATCCAAGTCTATGATGATTCCTAGTTGTACAATGATGACTTTGCCACCTATTACCAAAATATAAAATATCATATTCCAAACTAGATAATGGATCATCAATATTATAAAGGCAAAGGCCTAGGGGCAATGCAGCAATAAATGATTGAACTAATATTACATATAAATCATAAGGGATATCAAGGTATTAGATACAAAATGCTTGGGGGTGACCCATTATAGCTCTTAAGTGACTCTGATTTATCAACTAAAAATGATAATGCTGGTAGTGACATAGAGTCCTACCATAAAATTTATGATGATTTGGCCAAAACTAATCTATTTGATCCCAACACTATCTGTACTATTACTGATGTACCATCATATTTCCCTTTGTTCCTCCAGAATTCCTAGTTAATCAACTGGGACCAATAAGATGCAGATGTACCATTGGAAAATTTCCATAATGATGAGGTAATATATGAATTCATGGGCCTCAGAGATAATGTACCACTTGGTGATCATAAACAAGGATTTCATATTACACTAGACCCTATTGCCTATTTTGGAGAGCAAGTGAACTTATTTGGTCAAAAATTAAAAGATAAATGAAACCAAACATTCAGGTCCCAAAGTTGAAACCTCTTTGAGGAAATTTTGGACTAGGGTAAAAGTAAAGATAAAGACAAGTCTCATGGTGAAAACCTATTTTAGGTGCATCTAGATGGGGAAGTTTAACCTCTCTCAAATGAAGCCCATGCCTCCTCTAGTCCTATAATTTCATGCTAATTAGGATTCAGTTCATAATAATAAAAAGCATTTGATAAAACTATTCAAGATTATCCACATGTATTTACCCAATGGCCTTTGCTAGATCTTAGGGATTCATAATTTTCCTACTTGGGAGAAGTCAATGAGATAATCCAACTACCAGATGAAGATAAAGTTCAATAAACCACTCTGCCTACTATTTTAGAAGATGGTTCCACATTACTTGTGGAAGACACCACTAAAGTTAATATTGGAAAACTTGATGCTCCTAAAAGGATTAAACTTAGAATATCCCTCATAGAATAACATGAAGTCCTTACTACTCTTCTCAAATAATTTGTAGATATTTTTTCTTGGTGTTATTTAGATATGCCAAGCTTGGACCCCACCTTGGTTGTGCATCACCTTTTTATACATCTTGATGAAAAAAAAAAAAAGTTGATAAAGATGCACCCTCACATATCCCTTATTTTCAAGAAATTATTGGAGGCAGTATACATTCATCCTATTGATCATTCATAGTGGATATCCGACATAGTTTTGGTAAAAAAAAGATGCAAGGAATCTAATTAAGTACCAAATTCAGATACATAAATAAGTCATGCCCTAAGGGTGATTTTAAATTTCCAAATATTTATATGATTGTAGATTATATAGCTGGGTATGAGATGTTATCTCTTAAGGATGGTTTCTCTAGATATAACTAGATTAAAATTGCACCTAAAGACCAACACAAAATAGTGTTCACCACTCCATGGGGAATATTTTTTAACAAGTAATGCCTTTAGGCCTCAATAATTTTTGTGCCACATACCAATGCACAATGACTATCATTTTTCTTGACATGATGCATGATATTTTTTAGGATTATGTTGATGATATCCTCATAAAATCCAAGACTAGAATAGGACATCTAGAGGTATTGTGTAGAATATTTGGAGATCTATGTGAATAAAAAATATGGCTTAACCCTAATAAATGTGTCTTTGGAGTTATTTTAGGTAAATTTATAGGATTCATTTTCTCTCATAGGGGTGTTTAAGTTGATCTATCCAAGGTTAAAACCATTACTAAAATGCCTCCACCTTCTAATTTAAAGAATTTCCATAGTTTTTAGGGTAAAGTTCAATCTATCAGGCAATTCATATCTCAATTAGTAGACTGATGCAATCCTTTCACACATCTTCTAAAAAAATAAACCACATTTTCTTGGAATGTAGATTGTTAATAATCCTTTGAGTAATTTAAATATTATCTGTCTAATCCACCCATTTTGGTTCCACCTACCCTAGGAAAATTCTTGATTCTCTACATTTTAGAAACCCAACATGCCTTGGGGGCACTCCTAACACAACATGATGATCAAGGGAAATAAATATTAGTATATTACTTGAGCCAAACATGGTCACATATGAACACAATTGCACATCCATTGAAAAATATTATTTATCCATGGTTTTTATAGCTCAAAAATTATGATAGCATGCTCAACAATAAGACCATAGTCATTGCCAAAGTGGATCATCTCAAGTACCTGCTTTTTAAGGCATCATTGCTTGGTCATATGGCTAAATGGGTAATATTATTAAGTGAGTTTGAGATTGATTATGTGCATCAAAAGGACATTAAAGGGAAAGTTATTACTAATCAACTTGCACAAATACCCCTAACAGATATAAAACCACTTCTATTCAATTTTCCTAATGAGTCCATCTTGACTCTTGAGGACACTCCTTTTGAATCAAAACACTAGACACTCTATTTTGATGGTTCTTATACTTCCATAGGATCTATAGTTGGCATTATATTCATAACACCATAAGGGGATCTCATTCCCTAGGCATTTCATATCAGTTTTACTTGTACCAATAACATAGCTTAATATGAGGCCCTTATTATAAGACCTAATCTAGTAGTATAATAGAATATCAAACATTTATGTGTTCATGGGGTTTCTTAGTTGATTATCAATCAAGTAATAGATTAGTAACAAACAACATATGATAAACTTATTATATACAAGAAGGCGGTGGAAAATATAGTATAGAACTTTGATTACATCTAATTTAAGAAAATTTTAAGAACTAACAATAAGAATACTAATCTAATGGTAACTATCGGTTCATTAATGTCAATTACAGATCATATTCTTGATTACCAATTCATTTTCAAACATCTCTTGAGGCCAGCTCATGAATGTCTATTGTTTGAAATGGTATGCAATGTTGTTGGTCCCAATACACCTTAGTACACTAAAATATTTGACTATCTCCATGATAACATTATCCCTCCTAATCTTTACAATAAAATACAAAAATCCTTCATTCATAGTACCTCTCATTATACCATAATTGGTGTCACACTGTATCATAGAGGATATGATGAAGCTCTACTTCATTTTTTATCTTTAGTAGAGTCATGATTAATGATTAATGAAGTACACAAAGGGATTTACATGGCCATTGATGTGGTCCTTTCCAAGAAACTCCTGCATACAAGGTATTACTTGCCCACTATGGAGGTTGATGTAGCTACTTATGTAAAAATGTGTGTGGCTTGTTAGAACATGTTAATCTTATTCATGATCTTCGAGAATTACATTTGCTCACTATGTTGTGTCCATTTTCCACATGGGGACTTGATCTCATAGGAAAAATAAATCTTACCTATTTTTATGGCCATATACATATCCTTACTACCACTGAATATTTTAGAAAGTGGGTTGAAGTCATTCCCCTCACTTATATAACAGGAAAGCAAATATCCAAGTTCATACTCAATCACCTCATTTGTTGTTTCAGTATTACTTTTGACGTCAATTTTGATAATGGTGGATCCTTTAAAAATAAGGATGTCAAATCCCTCTATGCCAAATACCATATTACATAACACTTTTCCTCTAATTTTAATTCCCAAATCAATGGCCAAGTTGAAACATCTAACAAAACCCTAGTTAAAATCCTTAAAAAGATAATTAATGATTTTGGATTTGACTATAATTTGTAATTATTTTCCACCCTTTGGGCATACTATACTAATACCTAAACTCCAATAGGAGCCACACCACACTCCCTCATTTATGGCACCAAATCCTTTCTCCCTATTGCTATTGAGTTGCCTTCCTTGTAGATTTCACTGAAGAATATCATTGATGAAGGAAAAAACTAAGTTTTTTTTATTGCAATAATTAGACCTAATTGATGAAAAGTGAGTAGCTACTTTGAACAACCTTCAGACATATCAAAATAGGCTATATCATAACTATAATAAGTGTGTCAAACATAGATATTTTGAACTTGGAGACCTAGTATTACATAAGAATTAGAAAAATACCAATGCTACCTATGAAAAGAAAGCAAATTTTTAACCTAATCAATTGGGCCCATTCATCATCATTACAAATTATGGATCTGGAACATATATGTTGGCCACACTAGAGGGAGAAGAGCTAAATGAGCCCATGAATATTATGCATCTCAAGCATTTTTATACTTGATTTTCTTGAAAATTTTCTATGGGGACCCTTTCTTGGGTGCACTACCATTGAATACTTTCCTTTCATCCTCATTTTATATTTATATTGGTACATATTTGATCTTATTCCCTTGTTTTAGTATTAATCTTGACCTTGATTCTAGATCACAAATTACTATAGATATTTTTAGGGGATAGGTTCAAAGAAAGTTTTCAAAAGAATATTCATATTTGGTAATTAGCATCACATATTTGAATTAAGTCACTTGGCACATGTATGCATGATTTATTTTATTAATGGTTCTTGAAATTTGTGTCTTTTTCATCCCTTTCTTATCATGTGTCAATTCATACCAATATTTTCAATAATTCATGTACCATATCTATTTATATCATTCCCTATTTTATTGATTTATATTATTTTCTTCTAAGGTGGAACTACATTGACCTAACGTCTTTTCTTAAAATACGTAGGCAATGCTCGATTCATGTTGAGATTAGTTTGATCAACTTGTTCCAATGCTCTTGTCATTTTGTGAGAAATTTAAGCAATATTCTCCTTGTTTTATATATTATAATCTTAAATTGAGTTGAGATACTTAAAAAAAATATAAAAAATTGAAAATATCAAAAATAACCTAAAAAAATAAAAATAAAAAATTATAAGAATACATGAAATCTCCTCAAGAGATATTAAGTCACAAAAAATTTTGCTTACTTTATCCTCTTATTCTCTAGTGTTGTTTTGACTTCCATTTGAATTTTCATTATTCTTGATTTTTTCTCAAAACTCTCATAGTGTTGTGCACCCATTCCTATTTTCCTCTATGTTCAAATTTTATACCTATCATTTTTATTCTATCCCATATCCCTGGGAGAACTACATTTGGCCTAAAGTTCATGTTAGATCCAATGTCCATGGGATTATGTAGGCAATATTCTCTTGAATAGCACATTTGGAGTCATCTTAGAAACCCCTTCTTTATTATTTTATTTCCCCTTTCCATTAATGAACCATTATGTATGTTGGACCTAGTGTTCATGAGTCATACTTCTGATATTAAATTTTCAATTGTTTATGCTTACACCAAACCACAATCATAGACATCAAACATGGAAATATGCCCAAAAAATTTAAAAATAAAAAAACATTCAACACATTCCAAAAAAAACTCAAAATAAATAAAAACTCTTATATTTTATTTATCATGTTAGGCATTTCATAATGCATAAAAAGAGGGATACACACCAAACACATGGTAATAAGATTACATGAATGTCACCTAAGGTGTATAAAAAAATTATTTTTTACTACTTAGGCATTACACATTTTTATGGTTATCATCCCAACATTTTATTAATTAACTAGTAACTCTTCATTCAAATCAATCCATCCTCCTTGTTTGTTACTTATTAAACTAGCATCATCAACATTCCTCCTTAGACACATTTGGCTTGCATGTCTAGTTTCCCACAGTTTCTACAGACTACTATAGGTTGTGGTAGTTGATCCATGTTCGTCCCTGCATCAGTGGATATCAATGGATATATTTTGTTCTTATATTCCACATGGCTCATCATAGTAAAATACTCACACTCCACTCTTTGTCTTGTACCATGATCAATTGACACAACCATTGCATCCATCTTCTCATTCTATTGAGCCTGCATGAGTTGTGCATGTCATTACCTCATCATAAATCACATTAGATAGTGAGGATTTACTCCATGAAAAAATCATATTTTTTCATTTCATATTGGCCTTGGGTTGGGTTATCCTATTCTACATATTATGCAGTGAAATTCCCACCATCTTCATTGTGGTTGTGGATGAGGTTGAGGTTGAGGTTGAGGCCAAATATCCATCAACTATGTTTTTCATATTAGTTCTTATATAAGGTCTATAACTTGGTTTAAGGAATGAAATATCCACACATTCACCTCATATATCATGTTAGGAGGTGGTGGTCTTTAATCATCCTCACCTAAGTTCCCATTGTTTCCATTATGTGCCATTTTCAATCTTTCATACTTCTCTACTTTGTCAATACCTTGAAATACAAATGAATTCACATTACAAGTTTATTCTTAGGATGATGAATTAATTATGTCTCATTATCATTGTTCCTCAATGATGTGTTATCCACTATACCAATTGAATTCATTTTATGACATTATTGATTCCATAGAATAGTCATACCACTTGAAGAGGTCACGTCTACTCACCTTTTTATGTGGAGACATAACACCCAATCAAATTCTCATCCTAACAAGGTAATTATGCACAATAATGATCTACTCTATTTACCTTATCATGACACATCATAGATGTCCATGTCATATGATTCACATCTGATGTTTTGTTTTATTTTCAATCTACCCCACCTTCTCCTGTTATATATGCAATATCATAGGTCATAGAGCTTAATGATGACAAGGTCCCACTTAGTCAAACCCATAGATCACTAGTACCAAGGTACTAAGATAGAAGATGCATACATGGCCACATTTTTCCAAGACTAGATCTACAGCTCTTGAATTAGGCACATCCCATCCCCTATCTCTCACCACATTGATAATAATTTACCAAACCAAATCTATGAAACCTTCAAAGAAAATATTTGTAGGTCTCCACTCAAATACAACCCTTAAAACTCAACTCATAGTGATGATGACCTTCTTCCAAAAAGGCTTTATAAATCCTGATAGACTCCCATCTTATAAAACTCAGCTCATAGCATTAGATGTTACCTCTTTGATTATGCCCTCACACAATTTAAGAAGTCATATCTCCTCATGAATTAACATCTCCTTTGAGTAAAATTCATACCATTTATGGTGCCTTAATATTATTTTAGGCTCCTATTTATCTTATTTTATCCTTTAGTAGTCCCTAATCCTTCCAAATTTGGGATTATTACATTGGCTTGTTATTATTAATATCTAATTTCTTCCTTTCTTAGGGTCACTTCCAAGTCAGTAGATATTTCTTATGCTCTCACCATTTTTTAATCATCCTAAGTCACACTCTCATTATTTTATGAGTTAAAACATTCAACATCTCATAATCCTCCATTGTGTTAAGATGCCAAAAAAACATTTAAAACAATCCAAATACCTAAAAATGGAAATGGCTTACAATCTCAAAATGAGATATAAATCCCCCAAAATCCATAAATATGTATCTTGTCCTAAATATATTAAAAATACTTAATCCACCCCTTTTAAGTCCTAAACCATTGTTAAGATGTGTTTTTCCCAAATCTACCCTACTAGGGTGTTATAGGTACAAGATGACTGAGAGGGGGGGTTGAATCAGTCAACTAATATTTTCCTTTCAATTCACTTATCATTCATGACTTATCATTCATGACTTATCACAACAAGAATAATCAACTAGATTAACATGAAAGGAAAGAGATCACATACAAAGCAAGAACATGAGAAGCACACCATAACACATCATCTTATGTGGGAAAACCTCATGAGGGATAAAAACCCACTATCACACCCTTTAGACTACTTTTCCTATAAGAATGAAACAAGGTTTAGTCAAACACCAACTTGACAAGGAACACCAACCCCTGAGGATGGAAAAGGACCCACTTTTCCTAGATCTTAAGCACCCACACAACACCTATGAAATTGATCTCCATCTCTAATCTAATGTATTCTACACTTTATAATGGACCTCTCTTGATTTAACACCTATAAATCCACTTCTCTACTTTATATAAGCAAACTATCTCTATCTATCTCAAATATCTTACTCTTCAATCTACCTTCAAGATCTCTTCAAGCATATCAGGAACACATTAATAATCCATGACTATATAAAAATAATATTGGATCTCTCAAACACCTATACAAAATATTCATCCACTTCTCTTTGCTCTATACCTCTTTGAAGCCCTTAAATAGCCTTTTTGACTCCTTCGCTAGGCAATTTCTCATCAAGGTAGAATAGGTCATATGACCTAAGTCTTTATCTACTGATCTTCTATAAAATCATCATGATAGTTCTTACACATTTTCTTGATGACCTACAAGGTTTCCTTCTTCTCTATAATATGCCCTAGACATCTTCTTCACACACATATCTATACAAATAGGTCTATTAGCGCTTGCCTTTATACATGAAACTTGCTCAAACACATCCTTGTCAGCTAAAAAATTTTCCTTATCACCTAAGGAATATATTACACACATAATTTGATCAACCACAAGCATATATGTAATCCAAAGCACCCATATGTCACACTTAAGTCATAAATATAATCAATTAGGCCTAAGTGGCCCTTTTAGGTCTCATAGAAACCTATTCACCTCTTTGACACTCCATTGATAAATATATGAAAACCATGTCACTTTTAAACACATATGCCCACACTACATGACCCCTAGGACACCTTTAAGTGATAACATACATCACTGCACCCCTTTGCATATTCAAAATAGATCAAACATTGGCCTTATACATGTAAACATCATTAACAAATATAAAGACAAATTTGAAGCAATAGTTCACCAAGAATATGGATTGGTCAAATCTCTAAAATCCACACAGATCACCCTTAGGGAGTCTACATCACTATAAAAAATCTAATTTATCAAGAAACATCCAAATACCATTAAAACAAAATCAAACACCCTTCCCAATTTCTTAACAGAAGAAAGTCAAACCCTCAGTCAATTTTAAAGTTCAAAAACTATAATTATATGGATAGTCAAACCTTATAATCATTTTTTTTAGATATCCCTTGGAATCATTTAAAAATTTATTTTTTAATCCATTAAAAAATTCCTTCATATTCTCAATATATGAATCAAACAATGCAAAATTCTTTCTTTCACAAATTTGAAAATTCAAATTCCAACAGTCACTAAAAAATGCAAATTTGGCTAAGTATGGAAAACATTGAAATATGCTTGAGAGACAAACTTTTCACCTTCATATATTTTTATACCCACAATTTCATGACATAAAAATTGGATCATAGAAACTAGGCACAACTATGAACAACATCATGTCACCAACTCCTTCTAACACCTTCACACATGCAAATGTTGATGTCATTATTCTGCTCACTCAACCTAATTTTCTAAAAAACCAACTAGGCCTAGATGACCACAAGGATGAACCAAATTTAATTATTACACTTGCACAAGCACTCCAAGTACTCTTGACATCCCATAGGGCCTCTTTAACATGATCACATCATCAACAACATCCATTAACATACCTATCTAACCAAACATTGAAGGTCCATGCATGACTACTGAAACATGCTTTGTCATTGACTAGCTAGAAAATTTGATATCTCAATATCTCCCTTGGAAACATTGTATAAATCATTGACAAAATCATGATAATCTCCTTCTTTTTCATTAATTTCAACACCAACATAAAGCTATACACATACTCTTTCTCCCTTTGCAAACACTTTCTCCCCCTTTGACATAATGACAAAGTGGACATACCTGCTTATCCTGAGGACCTATAAATTTTGAATCTTTTTTCAAAGCCAAAATTAAGAAAGGATCACCTATGAGAGATTATAGAAACTCCCCTATCACTGTGCATACCTCTTCTTGTCAATACTACCTCAAGCATGCTCATTGACAACACTCTTCTCTGACCATGCACTACTATATGAATAATAAATGAATAATATGAAGTAAATAAGAGTGATCACACCTTAGAAAAATTGAAATATACTCTCCCTAAGTCATCTAAGCTTACGAAACCTTTGATCACCATAAGCCATCATGGCTCTATCTCTTATAAAGCTCCTTCTTGGTAACACATAATCATATAGGATTGTGAGAACTGTATCAAACCTTTGATAGAACTTTTGTCATATTCATGATACCAAAATAAGTCTAAAAAATCTATCCTATTATCCATTAATGGACTAAATTTCATCTTCAATAGCATACACCACTTAACTCTATATAGAATACTACAAAATATCACTCAATGGATCAACTTTTTCATACTCTGACTATACCCTATTTATGAGAACTCAGAACTTCTTCATCTTTAGATTATAGTGAATTCACTTATGATAGGATCAATATGACAAAAAATAATTTAAATACATTAAAATTTCATTTTGACACCAAGGATCCATTACATTTCATGACACTACCTTGGAGATCAATCTAGAAACCTTCTTTATTCAAGTTCATATGTAACATGTCATGCTATAGGAAATACTCACCTACAAAACATAGATGATCATATTGAAGTAAAATTAAAACTTGTGATTCCATTATTATATCATCATATTTCCTTGGGTTTTTAAACAAAAACACTCTTCTTTTAAAGCTATTGGTCTTAAAAGACCAATCTCCAACTCACAAAAGGCCATCATCCTAAAACTTGCTTCTTGAACCTCAAGCTAAGCTTAACCGTGTATCCCAAGCATGATACTTGCTATAAAATATATTTAAATAAATCCCACTTAACATTAAATAAATTCCATAGCTAATATATAAATCACTTAACCTCATGACAATGTTCCTAGGGTTTGAAGTCATGAATCTCCTTGAAACCCTTAGCTCACTATTCTTTATAAATTGAGCTTGATCTTATTTATGATGAATGAACTTGAATAAGATAATGCAATTATAATATCATCATGATATTTAGGTCATATTTAAAAATTTTAACCAAACACCTTGAGTGATCAAATTCACCAAAAATGTCAAACAAGAACTCTTATTTTGCTATAGTCAAGAATTTTCACTTTTTAAGCTGATGAAGACCTATTTAGCCTTAGGTCTCCCTATTTAAAACTTGAATCACCATGGGATAAAATAGCCTTAAAAAATAATTTTAAAAAATTTATATACTTATTACTTAACTCCTTGATATCTCTCATATACATGATAATCTTTATTTCATACGCTCACCTCTTTAGGCCTAGGAGAGACCTAATACATTAGCCCTTCTTCGGAGTATGTTACCTTCTTGGCCCCTTTTTACTTATTGATAAAATTAAAATGAGTGGAAAACTTTAATAAACACTATAATATATATTTTATAATATCACATAATCTTCATAACTCCTTTAGGGTCTATTCACCCCTTGAACCAAATTATTAGCCCTATGCCCAATTAGGAGTTCTTACACATAGAAAACTACCTTGCATTGTAGAGATAGAACCTTGAAAAATAAACACAAACAAGACATTATGATCACTTAAATAGATGAAAAATTAATTCAAAAACATCTTCAAGTGCATTAGACTTCACCACTAAGGCCAAAAGGACTCAAGAACCCTCCTGTTACAAGATTGCTTAGAATTGTCAGTGCACCCAAGAAACTATCTTGACAAAATAAAATAGAAAAAATTCTTATAATATAAAATAATATCACCCAAAAAATTAATAATATTATATAAAACTTCACCAAACTCATCATGTGATTTTTAAACAACATAGGGAAAATCACCTCTAAACTACATTTTCAAGAAGCTCACTCTAATTTGTCAATGCATTCTCAAACCTAGTCAATAAATTTTAACTCTCAACATGTGCATGAATGTTTACAGTGACTCTAAATTCATCCATATTAAATTTATAACTATTAATCATAACTCCATGAAATTATCCACTATGGTCAGATATCACAAATTGGTCTCCTAGACCAATCTCATTGTCTTCTTTCTCACAATCACTATAGAGTTAAGGTCTAAAAATTCATTAAATAATTATGATCATCACAGAGGATTAGGTACAATTAAAAAATCATGGTGATATGATGCAATAATTTTAATCACATTCCATTTACATTAGTTAATCCCTAAACAATAATTTTATATCCCTAAACCTATTCACATTTTGATTGATCATTCTTACTAGTTTCACCATTACCCTTGCTTAGCCACTAGCTAACTTGGTTTCTCAAAATGATTGACACATAGGTATTATATTTCATATAAAATTTTATATATATGAGTCATAAGTTATAGGCTTACCCAATCATCCATTTGTTCACTTGGTCTAATGCAACTTTTCCTCCTACTATAACTTCTTTCAAAACAAGTACTTTCTTGTAGATTCTACTTACTATTCTGACAACTCAATTTCACCTAGAGGTACCTAAGAGAGTCCTATACATATTCCAATCATTGTAATATATCACACAAACCATTCTAATCCAAAACTAGCAAGATATTCTTCATCACTCCAATATGAGGGTTTGTGAACACAAAAACCTACTTCCACTCTTAACATTCATTCATAAATTTGTGTCCATAAAACCACATAATAATGATTAGAGACTCTTCTTATAACAATTTACCACCTTTATTAATTATCTTAGGTCACCATGCATCTTCCACATGTGATCAGTGAGCATTAAAAACTTCTTTTTAGGCTGGCTTACCTCCATTATAAGACATGCAAAAACTAAAATAAACATTTATTGCTTTTTCTTAAAAACCAAGAAATCAAAAATGGTAAACACACTTGGGAAACCATATCAAACCTCTAAAAAATCTCACAAAATCTCTATTACCTTGATATCTTGAATTCATGGCTCATTAGGCCAGTTTAGAGCTAGACTGTGTCTTTTGAGTAGACTACACATAACACTTTCATCCTTAGGATCATCTTATGATACTTTTAAGTGCCTCTACATCTCATTTTCATTTTCCAACACTGTAAAAATCACCCTCATATCATATGCACCCAATCCAACAACTTGTTTCATAAAGTCACATGCTATGCCTTCTAACTTGCCACTTGTTTCATGCCTTTTGACCTCTTATGCACTTATACTCACTATAAAGGACCTGTAAACATCTTTTGCACCACACATACTATTTTCAACTTATGAAAAATCAAAACAAAATCTTTAGATGTCATACATTTTTAATGAACTCCTTTGTAACTTACTCAACATAGGGCATTGACTGCAACTCCACTAGCTTCTTCAAATGGAAAAATGTCTCTATGAAGCTAATAGAGACACCTTTGCTCATGAGTTTGTCAACACATCTTTCAGTCATAAGACAATATTTTTTCTCAAAATCCACTTGGGCTTGACTAAGGTATATGACTTATTCATCTTGTCATCTTTCATCTTCTCCTTGACTATCTTATCAAAGAATGTAGATAACAAGAGCTTTTGGTAATCATGAAACTCCTCTTTATCTAAAACCATGGAAAATATTCCATCATGACATTTCAACTCAATAGGATCATTCTTCTTATACTTCACTTCTTTGGGTCTCCATACCAATGTTTGGCCTTTCTTGAACACTTTTGGAGTCTCTTGCCTTTTGTCATGACTTGAATTCTTCAACATGTTCTTACAAGATTTATCAATGTGTTTAATATAATGACATCTAAAACACACAACATCAATCATACCTTTTAATTTATTTTATATGAGGTCCTTCTTTTACCAAATGCTTATTCTTTCAAGGCTCCATGAAGATGCATTCCTTGATGGCTTCCTTCTACATTCCCTTGCCCTATGGCTAAATATATGAAAAGCATAATAATGACCTTGAAAATAATAACTCATTGCATTAGTCTATTTGATTGACATTCTTATATTTCTTTATAAGTTTACATTCTCCTTGCCTTACTCAAGCTTTTCATGCTTCTTTTCTAGCTTGTCCAGCTTGTTTATGAGTTGTTCATGCTCTATTCTCATGGAATCAAGATTGAATTTCATCTCATCATTCTCACCTTGCTTTGAACTGAACTTGGCATTTACCTCTTCTAACTAAGTCTTGAGATGTATGTATTCTTCCTCTCTTGTACTTAGATTTATCTTTGTAACCATTAACTAATCCTTAAGGTCCTAAATAGACATCTTATCTTCTTTGAATATTTCAATCATTTTCTCAAATTTTGTTTTAATATGCCTTATCTTATCTTCATGTTCTGTGAATGACTTGGTCTTTTCTTTAATACCTTAACCATTGAATTCAAGTCCTAATTCTCTTTCCTCAATTGCTTATCCATCTTTTGCTACATAGGACCACCTTCAAGCTATCAAGCCTTCACCAAAGGACCTATTATGATATAAATTATTGGAGGTACAATATGACTGAGAGGGGGGATGAATCAATCAACTAATATTTTCCTTTCAATTCAGTTATCATTCATTCATTATCATTCATAACTCATCACAACAAGAATAAGCAACTAGATTAGTAAGAAAGAAAAGAGATCGCATACAAAGAAAGAAGATGAAAAACACACCATAACACATAATATTAAGTGGGAAAACGTCATGGGGGATAAAACCCACTATCACACCCTTTGGACTACTTATCTTATAAGAATGAAATAAGGTTTAGTCAAGCACTAACTTGACAAGGAACACCAATCCCTAAGGATGGACAAGCACCCACTTGACCTAGATGTTGAACACCCACACAAAACCTATGAAACTAATCTCCATATTTGATCTAATGTCTTATACACCTGATTATGGACCTCTCTTAGTTTAACACCTACAAATTTTATTATCTACTTCATATAAGCAAACTATCTCTATCTCTCTCAAATCTCTTACTCTTCAATCTACCTTCAATATCACTTCAAGCATATCAGGAACATATTACTAATCCATAAATATATAAAATTTATCTAAATTCTCTCACACACCTATACAACATAGTCATCCACTCCTCTTTTCTCTATACCTCTTGGAAGCCCTCAAATAGCCTTCTTGACTCCTTCATTAAGCAATTTCTCATCAAGGCAGAATAGGCCATATGACATAAGTATTTATGCATTGAGCTTCTAAAAAATCATCATGATAGATATTACACATTTTCTTAATGACCTAAATGGTATCCTTCCTCTCTATAATATGCCTTCTTAGATAGATATCTTTTTCACACACATCTAGATAAATAGGTCTATTAGAGCTTGCCTTTATACATGAAACTTGCTCAAACACTTGTCATCTAAAACACTTTCTTTATCACTTAAAGAATATATTACACACATAATCTAATCAATCACAAGCATATATGTTGGCCTAATCATCCATAGGTCACTCTTAATTCATAAATACAATCAATTAGGCCTAAGTGGCCCTTTTAGGTCTCATAAAGACCTATTCACCCTTTTGACACTCTACTAAGCAATATATGAACACTAGGCCACTTATAAACACATAAGTCAACATTAAATGACCCATAAGACACATTTAAGTGATAACATCCATCACTACACCCCTATTTATATGCAAAATAGATCAAACATTGGCCTTATACATGAAAACACCATAAACAAATATAAATTCAACTTTGAAGCAATGGTTCACCAAGAATATGGATTGGTCAAATCTCCAAAATCCACACAGATCATCTTCAGGGAGTTTGCATCACTATCAAAGAGCTAATTTACCAATAAAAATACAAATACCATTAAAATAAACTTAGACACCCTTCTCAGGTTCTTAACAAAAGAAATTCAAACCCTCGGTCAAATTTGAAGTTCAGAAACTAAAATTATACAGCTTATCAAACCATCTAATCAATTTTTATAGATATCCATTGTATTCCTTTACAAATTTCATTTTTACTCCATCAACAAATTCCTTTATATGATCAAGATATGAATAAAAAAAATGTAGATTGGTTAAGTAAAAAATTCCAATGGTTAGTGAAAAATACAAATTTTGTTAAGTATGGAAAACATTGAGATCTACCTAAGAGACCAAGTTTGCACCTTCATATAGTTTGATACACACATTTTTGTGACCTAAAACTTGGACCATAGAAACTAAGCACAAATTTGAACATCATGTCACCAACTCTATCTAATACCTTCACACATGCAAATGCTGATGTCATCAATCTACTCACTTAACCTAATTTTCTAAAATACCAACTAGGCCTAGATGACCACAAGGATGAACCAAATGGAATTTTTGTACTTCTAAAAGAATTTAAATCACTCTTAACACCCCATATTACCTATTAAACATGATCACATCATCAAAAACATCCATCAACCTACCTATCTAGCCAAACATTGAAGGTACATGCATGACTACTAAAACACACTTTATCGTTAACTAGATAGCAACCTTGATAGCTCAAGAACTCCCTTGTCCACATTGGAAACATCATTGACAACTCCTCAACATGGGGGAGATTAATTATTAGTTCTAATTATTTTGTCCACCTAGATATTTGTCCTTCCCTTACATGTATCCTTGTTTGGAGGCCACATAAATTTATCATTATCATTGAGCCATCACATGTGGATTTAAAATTGGTTAAACAACAAGTTGATTTTTGTGTGTGTTTTTTTTTATTCATTTCCTTTTTCATGTTGTTTCCATGACTCAGGGCATTTTTCTAGCAAGGTCATCATCATGGTGCTTCCTATCACATAGCTATACTTGAGTCAATCCATTGGCATTTGTTAGCATTATCATCATGGTTTTTTTATCATTTGTTGTGTTGTTATCAGTTGTCTATTGGATCGGTTGTTAATCCTTATTTACATTATAGCTAGCTCATCATGGATTTTTATATCATGGTGCATATTGTTTCAGACTACATCAAAAATATAGATTTAGGAGTCTACTCAACAATGTTGTAGCATAAAATCTCCTTGTTCATTAAATCTCCATCAAATATACCATATGGCTAACTTATATACTCCTTATGATAAATCTAATCATATACAAATAATCATAATCATTTTATTAAAAAATTTCCAATCCAATCACATCATTCTTCAATCATTATCTTATTCTTTTGATTATCATTTATCTTATCACTTTGACCGAACATAGATTCATAGTTCTTTGTGGCTTCTTCATTTTTGAAAAATCATTATACCATTATCCCTATGTTTTCATCACTCCTCTCCTTTTTAATCTATGTGATAGGTTAAATCCTTGATTTATGTTTTTCAATCAATCAATTAATCATTTGCATCATTTAATACTAAAATATACCTTACTAGGCAAAATCATTTAGACCTATCAATTTTTACATCCATTCTATTGGGGAAATCTATTTCCATATCTGTACCATCATCTTCACGACCCTGTACCATCATTTCTCCCTACTGGGGAAAATTTTTCTAATTCCAAGCCTATAGCTTTTTGCCTTATTTGGGGCTAGTTAAAGTGTGCCACATATTTTGGGATGAATATTTCCCACTTATCCCTACCTTGGGTCCAATTTTACTCTATTTTTATAAACCATTATGAATAAAGTGTTCAAGCATTAGCTCATTTGGATTAATCTTATCCATGATTTAAGTTCAACATTCTTATTCCGCTCTTTATTGAGAGATCATCCACGTCCTTCATGCCCTCTCAAGGGGGCATCATGGTGTTCTAATTATTTATTCATCTAATATTTTAATGACTTTTTCATTCTATTAAAAGTCATTACTTTGGATGTGTCTTGCAATGACTTTTCAAATAGGGGTAAAATGTAGACACTTAAAATCAGAAAATTTGTGTTGATTTTCATCATCCCTAATCATCCCTAGTTTTCTCTAATTTTAATTCTTTATTACTATTCATCATCACTATTCATGATTTACTATTCACATCTTTATTAATTTAATTAATACAAATTAATTAACTAATCCTTCATTAATGACAAATTTGATGGACTTTGAATATTCATAATTTCTATAAATCCAATAATATAATTATCCTCACCTCATGAGGTCATCTTCCACTCTATTTCCCTTTCCAACTTTCAAAGATGCCCTAGACCATCCCTATCCCCCATCATTTAAATTTTATAATGTTATCTTCCTCATATTTATAATTTAATAATCCACCTCATATTTCACTCAACTCTACTTACCAATTTTATATTATATCTTCCTCCCAAATGAATTCTATATTCATTTTTGAGTTCCACATGTTCTCCACTCCAATTTTTAAGTCAAGATTCCCATTTTGAATTAAAAAATATATTTTATTCTCATCCCTTGATTTTCATTTCAAGATGGATGGTTCACATTGATTTCAAAATTCTATAAATTAGAGGTTCTTCCTCCAATTAGACAAGCTTCTCTATCCTAATCTTACTATGCCAAAATTCCTCTAGTAATCCAATATTTACAAAGTTATTGTGCCAAAATGAACTTAAATATTCAATATTATATTAATTTCCAAATAAAGCCAAAGCCAAAATAATAAAGGTGAACAAGGAGAGATGTTTTCCACAATGAACTAGATTTCCAAAGACTTATAGCTCACAAGTCAGGCTCAAGACTACTTCAATCAATTAGTAAGAAGATAAATCCTAAGGTAACACTCTTTATTTTCTTATTTTTATTTATTATTTCAATTCATATTTTCTCACCCCTAATAGAGGGATAATAGATATTTTGATGCTCTAATTTTTATTTGGTTTATGATCATACAAGTTGGCTCTTCCTCTAGTACATCAAAACCCTGTCTACACTTCTTATCTTTGGTCTTGAATTCATATGTGACCTGATTAATGGTAAGTTATGAATCTCCATAGACTAGTAGATGTTGAATGTTCCACTATATTACTAAATTAAGCCATTTAATGAGAGATTAATATTATGCCATGTTATTTTTACAAAAAAAGTTGATATAAAAGGTCTTAGGAATGAGATCCCCCTACAGTGTTATGAACAATAGTCCTACTCCTGAACCATGACAGGTGAATGAAACATAAAAATAAAATTTTCATTACTACTCTTTAGGAGGTGCTTATGCTATGGTCATGATAGAGTCACATAGAAATCAAAATATAAGTGACTGAGTGTTACAAAGAGGATATTTGGTATGCTAGTATGTAATTATCTATCCCTTGATGGCCTTTTTATTAACATATTCAATCTCAAACTCACTCAGTAGCATAATCCATTTAACCATATGGCTCTATAAAGCTATTTTTGAAAGTAGATACTTGAGTAGATCTACTTTGGCAATAAAAATGGTCTTATTATTTAGCATGTAATGGAATAAATTATGTGTTATGAATACCATATCTAAACAAGATTTCTCAATTGGCATATAATTATGCTCATAAATGACCAATGTACAGCTTAGGTAATAGAAAACATGTTTCTCCCCTTGCTCATCATGTTATGCCAATAGTGCCCCCAAAGAATTTTTAATTATAGAGAGGTAGGGTAACAATGGATTATCTACCATAGGTAGAAACAAAATAAGTGGGTTGGATAAGTATTATTTCAATTGGTCAAAGGCCTTCTGGTAGTCTATATTCCATGAAAAGTAGTGCCCTTCTTCTATTAAATGGGTAAATAGATGAAACTTGTTAGCCAATTATGATATGAAACATCTGATTGATGGTATCTTGCCCTATAAATTATGGAGTTGCTTCAAATTAGATGGTGATGAAATATTGGCAGTGGTCCTGACTTTGGCTAGATTGAATTCAATTCCCTAATGATAGATAATGAAGCCTAATAATTTTCTAGAAGTTATGCCAAAGATGCACTTTTAATATTAAGTCTAACCTTATACTCTTGTAGTCATTCAAAGATATTTTGAAGCATGAATGGATGTTTGACATAGGTCTTAGATTTACCAAAGATGTCATTGACATAATCCTCAACTATATCATTCATCATATCATGGAAAATTATTTTCATGGCCCATTGGTATGTTTCCCATGCATTCTTGAGGTTGAAAGGTATTATCTGATAGCAAAATGTTTACCAAGGAGGTGAACATTGTCTTGTGTTGGAATTATAGTGTGTTTATAATTTTATTATATTTTTTAAAACCATCCATAAGGGAAATCATTTCATACCCAAATTTGGATTCAATAATGATGTCGATATTCAATATAGGAAAGTCATCCTTTGGATAGGCCTTGTTAATGTATCATAAACTAGTGCACAATCTAATACCTTCTATATTTTTATAACTAGAAAAATATTATAGATCCACTTTGAGTAATCAATAGGATGAATACATCCTTCATCTAAAATTTTCTCTACTTCTTTCTTGACTAAGACAACAATATGGGGATGCATTTTCTTCAATTTTTTATTGACTAGTTTAGCATCAATATGTATAATAAGGTGATATATAACCAAGGTGGTGTCCAAACATGGAATTTTAGAATAATCCCATGAAAAAATTTCAATAAAATTCATAAGAAGTGCTATAAGGACTTCACATTCCTCCTCGATGAGGAACACACCTAGTTTCCACTTTGGATTGGCTAAAGTTCCAATGTTGACCTTAGAAGTGTCCTCCACAAGGAGTGTAGATCCATATTCCAAGAGAGTTATTAAATATGTGAACTAGTTGGTAATCTCAAAGTCCTCTAGTCAAAATAGCTCATCCAATTCTCCAAAATAGGATGAATCAAAATCACCTAATAGTGTCAAGGGCCATGTAACAAATACCATGGGACATTCTTGGATAATCTATTTAAAAGATAATATTATCCTTCAAAAAATTTAGATCCAACTATGATTTTTGGAATTAGTATCATCCTAGAATTCATCCAAGGAGGGGTTAACATCCCTATCTAATGGCACTTGAGATAGGTTTTCACCAAGGGACTAGCCTTTTGCTTTACTTTTACCTTGGTGTAAAAATGCCTCAAATAGGTTTTCATTTTTGGTCCTCAATGCTTGATTTTATTTTTATTTATAGCAAAGGAAGTTCACTCACTCTCTGAAATAGGTAGCATGATCCAATCTAATAAAGAAACCTTGTTTATTATCTCCAAGTGTAATATGGTATCTTAGGCCTAGAAAGTTGTCAATAGCTTCATCATTCTTGAACTCATCAAGTGACACTATGGAGTCTTATTAGTATCAATAAATGAGTTGTGGATGATTAATTAAAAATGGGGAAAGATGAACAACATGCATAATGGTACATATGAAATGAGGTTTAAATAGGTTTGTATTAATTAATCTATTATATACACTATAATAAGACTCTACATCACTTTCGACATCATCATCACTAGTCATTGGTGTAATAACATGGATACAATATGCAAGGTCACCCCTAGGTGGTTTAAATATAATGCCATTAATTCACTTATACTTGGTTATGAATATTGTCTCAATAGGACCTTGTTGAGCTACCCTCAAGCCTCTACCTTCATAATATTTATTATCCATGATTTTATTAGGGATGGGATACCTTTTGATTTGGTAGCATTAACCCAAGTCATCATTATAAATCCAAGAATCATCTTTGAAAAGTGGGTCTTGCTCTTGGCTAGTGGTCGATGTGAAAATAATAGGCTCAAAGGCATTAAACCTAATTTTATATCACCATTCCATGTGAGCAACCATAGAATTGGGTCTTTCATAGGATTTAGGGGCTTGTGGAAGGTTAGCCACATGGAATGCATTATGCATGAGGCATTATCCTTGGAATTTATTAGAGATATTAAAATGATTTGATATTTTAGGAGGGGGTGTAGAGGAAGTAGAGGCAAGCTATTAGGTTGTATATAATTAGAATCCAATAATTCAACAAGTAGATCTTTATCTTTTTTAGGCTTAGGGTCTAGGCCAAAATAGTAATTATAACTTTCATAATCTACCTCCATATGTTTGTATAATTGGTATAGTTGTAGGTCTATAAGAATATATACATCAATCCCAAAATGGGGGAACTTGATACACTGGTGTAATGTGGAAGTTATCAACCAGATTTCATGTATCCATGGCCATCCTAGAAATAAGTTGTATGATAAATCCAACTTCAACACATGGCAAAGTGTGCCATGGGTCAAAGTCCCAATGATAACTAAAAAATATATTATTCCCTATGATTCTCACTCTTCATTATCATAGGCCTTGATGGTAATAGTCTCTAGATGAAGGTCAGTTGTTATGTATCCTAGATGCTTGACTAACCATATAGACACAATATTGAGGATTGATCCATTATTTATGAGGAAACATTTAACTTTGTGTCATGTTATGACAAATTTGATATATAATGGGTCATTATGGAGAGGACCTAAGGATGACATGTCACATTTGTAAAAGGTTAATTATTGGTTTGGAGCTAAGTATATGACCAAAGCTTGAAATTTATATTGTGTAATGTCATTTAGTACTTGGGATTGTCTTAAGAGATATGTAAGTATATTTTTGTGTATATCAAAAGTATGTAACAAATATAAAATATGTATTTATGTTAGCATCTTTTGCAATTTCTCCATAATATCATATATTTTCTCATTAACATTGGTATGTGGTTTACTCTTAGATGGTAAGGTGGATTGAATGGGGTCATTGGTATAAGGTAGATGTGGGCCAGGAATGGTGACTTTAGTCTTCCAAGTTGAGATTGCATAATTTGAGTTGGTTAAAGGGCCATTATATCTAGATAAAGAAGGATAAGGGATTGGGATGGCAATCTTTGATTGGTATTGTACTTGGATATGATCATAAGTTAAAGGAGGATTAGCAGCATATGGAGGTTGATAGGCATTATTAGGCAATGTTTGTGGTCTATTGACATTTGGTCTAGGGTTTATCATAATGGTAAGTATATGACCACCTAAAATACAACCTAACATTTTATTATAGTCATAGAAGACAATGTGATAGGCCTCTTAGTTAGATGGGTCATTTTGACATTGATTCCAACCATTGTTTTGTTGTTTCTATTGTTGTTAATGTGTTATTGTTGCTACTATTATTGTATAGGTGGATTTTGTGTTTGTTGAATCGGATTATTAGTGTTATGTTGTGTAAAAGGATCCTAATAAATACATAGGTTCAAATTAGAAGTAGAATCCATGTTATCCAACTCAATCTCTCCATTTTCCAACATGTTTTGAATGAGGTGCCTTAATTTCAAACATCCGTGTATAGAATGAAATTTAACTTAGTGATAGTCCCATAATTCATAACTTTTTTACCAATTAAGGAAAGCAACACCTTTAGGGAATGGCTTTGGCATGGGAAAACTAATCATATTGGTAGTGGATAATTTTTAGAATATTGACTCAATTAGTTCTCCAAGATCATAAATAATATATCCTTAAGTATTATCCTTAGAGGATGTGTTTGTAGTGGAGGAGGTAGAAGGACTTGTATATGTAGAATTGGGTGCATTTGTGGAGCTATCTGACCTTGTGTAATTGGTTGCATATATGGAGTTAGTTCATTATATGAAGTTGGTTGATAGATTATATTTTCACCATTAAGACATGGTGTGACTCAGTAAATCCATTACTGATAACATTATTGTTATGGTTATATGGCTTAATATTTTTAAAATTATTGTATTGAGGTGGGTTAGGATCCTACATCTAAATTCGAATTTGGGTTTTGTTTTGGGCCTTGATTTTGATTTTGATTAGGAGAAGACAATTTTATTATCCCCTTATTGATAAGGGCCTTATCAATTTTTATACCCTTTTAAATGATATATTTAAATGTTTTAGCACATTTAAGCTCAATCTGGTAAGATGCCACACTATGTAAGTGATGCAGAGCTTGCACAAGTTTCATTCTACTATCCTTGAATAAAGGATCACTTCTTTAGGCTCATGAGCTCATTCAAAATGAAATTAAAAGTTACATGACTAATATAATATTTCAATATCTTTATATTTATTAAAATAGTCTCTAATAACCCTCTATACCTCTTTTAAAACTATCTCAAACACTTATCTTTAACTCATGCAACTTTGCTTAAGCAATTCTCCATCTTTGTAACCCTTTTTGACTATAAATAGGTTAGTATGGAAAATTTAAAAATAATTATTACTTACCAATATGATATTAATTTTTATCTTGTTTAAATACACTTGTGGGTAAATTTTCAAGATCTAACTCTCTTCCTAAGACCACTTTCCTTCTTTGAACCTTCCAAACTAGGCCTTCTTTAGCCCTTTTCCAATGCCACTATCTATAAATCCATACTACAAGTATGATATGGTACTGAAAGTGATTGAATAAATTATGACTTATAAAAATATGTTAGACTAAAATTTTTGACAATTTTTCTAGGGTTAATTTTCTTATAAACCTTAAAACCCTAGTTGTCAAGGATTGTGCACACTAAACAGGCTGAAAGTGATAAAAAAGCAATATCTTGATCTAAGAAAGGTTTAAACATAAAATAGTTATGGGAAAATTTATATCTTGTCTCAATTAAACTTTTAATTTTAATATGAAAACTCCCATATCCCACAATACATTCATAATCTCTCAAACTCAGTCTTTCTTGATTGTGTTTGTTGACATAAAATATAGGTTTATAGGCTTTACTAAAGGTTTTGTAGATTCCAACTTGTCAAAAGTATTTAAAATATATAAAAGGTTTATTTCCATGTCAATTTTTTTTTTCAAGACTATCTTCCCATTTTTTATTCCCTTTTGACTCTAAATAAGATTCAAAATAAAGAACACAGTAACAAAACTCAAGGTTGATGACTTGTGTGTTAACAGTGAGTAGAAACTCTAAGAAAATAGAAACTTACTATATTTATTAAATATTTTATGTAAAAATAAGGATTATATAACACCTAAAATTTTATACATATTCATATTTTCCATAGGAATATTTTTAATAAGGATCGAATGCTCTATTTACTACTTAAGCCAACTGTATATTCTCTTCCACTATATCATAGACTTGTCTATCTTATCAAAAGGAATTTATTGAAAATTTAAATATTTGTTACCTATATAAAAATATGAATTAAATATTATCACAACAATAAAAAAAATAATATATTCATAATTACTCACCTCATTTAATATTCAAACAAACAAATACTCTGTCTTAGCCATGCAAAATCTTTGCACTCAGAAATTTCATCATCACAGTCCATTATTCATCAAATTTATTTGATTACACCTTCATTATATATCTTCATTAAAATGTAAAATAATTCCTACATGACCAAAACTAACTCTCCTATAACTAATCCAAGAGGCATAACCAATTCTTGGAGGTTTCCCACATAGAGGTGTTTAAAGTTACATTACCTTTTGTATGTTTGACCACTAGGAATACTATATGACCATGCCTATAGATAAAATAACATGTTTATGAAATTTATATATACTTGAGACATATTTTACACCTATTTAATTTGATCTTACACCTTTCCACCTTTAAACAATGCATATGAATTCTTCCACAAGCTCAAAAATTCAAATTTTCAAATGTGGTAGTTTTGGAGGGAAACTCCATAATTCAAATTTTATTCCACTTGTGCTAATATATTTCACTCATAAGACATTATTATTGACTAAGACACATATTAAACACCTAAAATAAACATTCAATACAAATATGAGTTCATTTTTGGATCCAAAAGGATGCCCCTGCATCATACTACTAAGTTGAAGAAATTTTGCCATATGTATCAACTTGGTGTTTGTTCCTCCTTAATTGATTTGTACCTCAAAATAGAATTTTTTTTAATACTAATTTCATCTCAAAGATGTGAACATGTTCTTGTGCCCCATAATTAGGCCTCTTTTTGTTCTTCTTCTTCATGAGTATACTTGCACATATAATAAGCTTGTTAAATAAATCTTTGTTGTTATTTTTTGTTACTTGATTGGGATGTGCATACCATGATTCTTATTATAAAAACTGATCCATTACAACATTCCTTCCATATGTCACTACTTCTGAAAATGTTTCTTCTCTATCCTTCACCCATTATCCTTATTTTTTACACTTTACCTCATATATATCAATTGTTTTGTCCTTGTATGTCATTTACTTGCATAAGTACTTGGTTTGCTTCTCTATACCATCTTCACAACTACCCTCTATCTCCTCTATACACAAGGAATGCTTGTTCTCTTTCATATTATCATTATGTTGACTCAACATTCTCATGTTATTTCCTTCACTTGGCTATCCTTCTTGGACTTAATGTACACTAGTCATCTCTTTTTCAATTCTTTCCTTTTCAAAACTTTCTTTCATGCAATGGAGCTTGCCTATCATGCCTTATATGAGTTTAAAAATAGAAATTTTTACCAAATACTGAGACAAATTTTAAAACAAATCATTCACAAATTTACTTGAAATTTTTTTACTTGGCATAGGTTCACATTCAACTTGGGTTGCCTCAATCTCCTTGGGTTATTCATCCATCTTCACTTCTTCATCTTATTGTTGCACCAAATATTTATAACCTAAAACCAATACTTTATAAAAGACACAAACAACTTTTTCATCATGCTTCAAAGGTAATATTGTATACTTTATTCCCTTATGCTCCAAAGAATATGTGTTTTTCACCCCATCATGACCAGTTGACCTATCAAACTGCCAAGGCCTTCCTAGTAGTACATGGTAAACATCTATGGGAATGTGATCACACATAACTTGATCCCTATATGTTCCAATTTGAAAATGTACTAAGCATTGTTCATTCAAAATAAAACTATATCCTTTCTAAATCCAATAAACTTTGTAAGGTGTAGGATGAGGCAATATTTTGAGACCAATTTTACTTACCATCTCATTGAAAACCAAATTGTCTATGCTAATTGAATATATTATCATTTTTTAACATTTACCATGGGACTTACATGTCTTAAAAAGTGTTCTCCATTATGTAGGTTCTTTCTCCTTTGGTGGCTTTAACAATGTCCTCCTCATCAAGAATGCCTCTTCTTCTTTGGGCATATTTGGGCATGAAATTTTCCTTCATCTTCATCACCATCTTATCCCATGACTAGATTTTGTCTTTTCCTCTTCTCCTTCTCTCTTTTGAGAATCCATCCTACCATAAACAAGCATGTTCTCTCAATCTCATGACTAAAAATTTCACTTTATTGGTGTCATCCACCTCCTCATACTCAAAGTACTTATCCATGGCTACTATCCAATCCACCAAATCATCCACATTTAGATTTCCTTCTTACATTGACATATATAACTTTGGATTTGAACCCATATTCATCATGGCTTTTATCAATCTTTCCTCTTTTTTTTTCTTATCTTTCTTCCTCCTATTCTACTCTAGGATCTTCCTCTTCTCTATCACTTTCATCATCAACTATGACCCTTCATCTTTGAGCTATCTCCATGGCTACCATTTTAATCTACATATTCCTTATTTTAATGAAAAATTGGTCACATTCTATTGCATTATTTTAGATACTTTAGGTTTCCTCTAACTTGCTACCATTTTGTCCTTCTCACCTTATCTTATAACCATCCTTAGTATTTCATACCAAATGATGTAGAGATTGCACAAGTTTCTTTCTATAGTCCTTAAACAAAGGATCACTTCTCTAGGCTCATGATCTCATTCAAAATGCAAGTACAAGTTACAAGACTGATATAATATTTCAATATCTTCATCTTACTGAAAAGAGTCTCTAATAACCCTTTATACCTCTTTTAAAACTCTCAAAGACTTATCTTCAACTCATGCAACTCTACCAAAATAATTCTCCATCTTTGTAGCCCTATCTAGTTACAAAAAGGTTAGTATGGAAAAATTACTAACAATTATGACTTACCAATATGATATTCACCTTTTTCTTATTGACATACACTTGTGGATCAATTTTAAAAACCTAACTCTCTTCCTAAGTTGTCTTTCCTTCTTTGAACCTTCCAAACTAAGCCTTCTTTAGCCCTTTTGCAATGCCACTATCTATAAATCCATACTATAGGTATGGTATATTCATTAAATTTATTTATTCAATTAGGGTATATAAAAATATGTATGACAAGTTCTGACAATAAACCTCAAAACCCTAGTTGCTAGGGTTTGTGCACACTAAGTAGGCTGAGAGTGATCAAAAATCAATATCTTGGTCTAGGAAAGGTTTCAAGACAAAATAATTATGGAAAAATCTATATCTTGGCTCAATTTAACTTTTCCTTTTAGTGAGTCAACTCCCATATCCCATAATATGTTCACAATCTCTCAAACTCAGTCTTTCTTGATTGTGTGTGTTGATAGAAAATAGGGATTTACAGGCTTTACTCAAGGTTTTGTAGATTCCAACTTGTCAACAATATTTAAAACTTCTCAAAGGGTTATTTTCACATAAAAATAATTTCTCAAGACTATATTCCCTTTTGACTCTAAACAAGATTCAAAATAAAGAACATAGTAACAAAACTCAAGGTTGATGACTTGTGTGTTAGTAGTGAGTAGGAACTCTAAGAAAATAGAAATTTACTACATTTAAAAACTCCTTTATATCACAATAAATATTCTCTAACAATTGACACATTATCCATATTCATATTTTCCATACGAATCTTTGTAAGAAGGACCAAATGCTCTATTTACTACTTGAGCCAATTGTATATTCTCTTCCACTGTATGACAGACTTGTCTATCTTCTAAAAAGGAATTTATTTTAAATTTAAATAATTTTTACCTATCTCAAACTAGGGATTAAATATGATCAAATAATAACAATAATCACATATTCATAATTACTCACCTCATTGAATATTCAAACAAACAAATACTCTATCTCAACCATGCAAAATCTTTAAACTCAAACATTTCATCATCACAGTCTATTATTCATCAACTTTATTTTCTTACACCTTCATTATATGTCTTAATTAAAATTTAAAATTACTCCTACATGACCAAAACTGACTTTCCTATAACTACTCCAAGAAGCATAACCAATTATTGGAGGTTTCCTATGTAGAGGTGTTTAAAGTTACATTGCATTTTGTTTGACCACTAGGCATACTATATGACCATGGCTATAGAGAAAATAACATGCCTATGACCTTTACATATCCATATGACATCTTTTACACCTATTTAATTTTATCTTACACCTTTCCACCTTCAAATAATACATAGGAATTCTTCCACAAGCTCAAAAATTCAAATTTTCAAATGTGGTAGTTTTGGAGGGAAATTCCATAATTCAAATTTTAGGCCACTTGTGCTAATATAGTTCACTCTTAAGACATTATTATGACCTAATACACCTATGAAACACCTCAAATGCATATTCAAGACAAAAATGAGTCCATTTTAGGATCCACAAGGATTCCTTTGCATCATCAAGTTTTTGGTAAACATAATGATCAATTATGTATCAAGTAAATTATGCATGAAATGACTAACAAGTGCTCTCCACCACTGTATCTTAAAAATATCTCACCAAAACTTTATCTATCCTGACCCAAATCAAACATAGTAACCTCATATTTGATATTATAGGATAAATGTTTTACAAATTTGTCTAAAAGGTCATCAAATTTAGATATTAAATTCTTTTGCATTTTGAGAAGCCACTCCAAGGCCTGTTTAGATAAACTTATAAGGACAAGTAGAAACATGTATATATCACTATAAGCCATTGGTTGGGAAATAATAAATAACTCTTTCAAATTCTCCCTAGGGTCACCTTTTCCCTTGTATTTTATCAAACTTTGGTGGCTCATAACCTTTTATAAATGGTATTTTAAGCTACTCCGTGTTGAATGATATGAACATACCTAATCCAGTTTAAACTTCTACTTACCAATTTGAATGGTTGTAATTACATCCTTCATTTTTTTTAGTTCTTAGTATAGAAATATATATCTTACATTTTATTGTATTTGTGGATAGATAGTCAAAGGTGGATTATCTTGAGCTGGGTAAAATGGAGGAATGTGGTATTGTGGGATATTTTCTTAGTTGATCGATCGACTTAGAATATGAATCCTTTTGTTAGGATTATATTATTGATCTGGTATATAGTATTGGTAAATATTATATTTATAATTAGATATATGACTCTGATTTATAAGGAAATATAGTTGGGATGGAGGTATTTGGATTTGTGGAATGTATTGTACATGTTAGGTTTAAATATGAACATGTTGTTAACTAGTTAAGACCCATTTATAGCTAGAGGTTTATTTTTGAAGGTATTTCACGGTAGGACCTTATCAAATGTGAGGTATTTATTATTAAAAAAGAAATAATTACCTAGAGGGCTTAATCTCCTATTGTTAGGTTAACACTTGTTTCTTTTTTAGTACTTGTTGAATTTTTGGCACTTATTTCTAACTAGACACTAGTAGTTATTGACTAATTAAGATACATTATTGATAAACAATGTTTTTAATGGATTTACCACTTATTTTGGTGGCATGTTAGTCAACGTCTATTATTATGGAATGTTGCTTTCCACCTATTGGGGTGGAATAGGGTTCACCACCTATTGAGGTGAAAAATTGATCACCCCCTTCTAGGGTAGAATTTTGGTCTACATTTAGTTACTTAATACCTATAGTGTAGTTGAGTAAGTGGCATGCTATGGGGGAATATTCATTTATTTAATCTATGAACTAGACATTCCTACCCCATGTTGTTATGAACCACTTAAGTTGAGTATGGGGGGAACTTATTGTGAGGTACTCTATTATACATGTGACCTAACTAGTGTGGATTGGGATACACTTGTTATTAACCACCAAATTTTATAAAGGGTCTTGTCTAGGATCCACACTTTCTTCCCCAATGTTTGGGGTATTAAACATTCCCTAGTATTTTACATAAAAATGGGTCCACGGTCATATTAGTATAGCCTAATGAGTCAGTTTACACTCCATATGATGGAGTTAACTCTATGAGTGGCATGTTGGCAATGGTCACTACATTTAGAACAAAAATCTCATGTTTATTCATTGGTATGAAGGCTTTGATATGACTAGACAATGCTTGTTTAAATGGTCTAATGTCAAGTGCATTACTTGGAGCTTGAACCAAGCTAGGTAAACTTTCATGTGGAAAGTTAAACAAGAATTTAGCTCCTACCTCTACTACATTAACAAGGATTTTATCTCTATTATCAATATATGATGTATAAATAAGTAAGGATCATAATTGGTTTGAGTTAGAGTGGTCATATAGTAATATTATTATTGTTGGACCTATTCCATGTTAGGAAATATGATAACAAGGTATTACATGGTTTCATCTTGATCTTGCCCTAGATAAGAAGGTGTGTTGGAAAGATAATGTGCTAATGAGTCATATACCTACTATGCATAAGGGGTATCATATGATAGATATGGATCCATCTCATATGTTATGTTGTCTCTATAAATATCTTGAGCAAAAGGACCACTTATAACAATATTTTCATTCTCTAAATTATACATGGTTACACTACATGTATAGTGAGACATGATTGAAATAATGGTAAGTGTCTCATGAGAATATTTGTATATCATTGAAAACATTTTGAAACTTTGGCCTGCAAGGGAAACTTGAAACAAACTCGATTACGGTCTAAAACTATCATTAAAAAAATACTTAGCTCTTGGAAATAAGTCTAAAAGTGAAATGTGAAAATGATTTTGGAGAAGGTATATAATAAGTCTAAGGAAAATTTAAAATTCATGTGAAACTAGTCTTTTATAAAGGTCTTGAAATATCTAAAGGTGAAACAAACTTGGTCTATGCTTAAGAATGAAATTATGA
Source organism: Torreya grandis (assembly GCA_037957365.1). Lineage (NCBI taxonomy): Eukaryota > Viridiplantae > Streptophyta > Pinopsida > Cupressales > Taxaceae > Torreya > Torreya grandis. The sequence continues at coordinate 203,942 of JARHVA010008846.1, forward strand.
TAGGTCCTTGGAAAAAGTCACAAAGCTAGTCTAGGAAATGAACTTAATCTAGGCACATAAATTTAAATGAAATTAAATATAATATAATTGGTTTAAAAAAAAGTGTGAACATGGTTGAGGTAAACTTGGAAACTATTTAAAAAGTGAACTTGGTCTAAAAATAACTCACAATCATGAAACGAAAGGTTTAAAGTTGTTATAGACAAATCAATTGGAAACCCAACTCAATTATCACAAAATAAGTGTAAAAAGTGAAACATTCAATCCCTAGTGGTAAATAAGACTCAAATTTAAATAAATTGGGTTTAGATTTGTACTTAAAATTGGATTTCAAACTTGGTTTGAGAAGATAACTTAACTCTTAACACAAGGGTCTAAGGTTTATGTGAAATCCACACTAGATTGGAAATTGGCTCCACACTTTTTAGATGTTTGAAACTTGGTCAAGAATAACTCCAACTTGTCTAGGCAAAAAATGGATAAAATAATAACACTACCTTACCACAAAGGCCACAAATAGTTGTTCATATCATTTTGAACAAGGCAAAATGTCTAGAATAATTTAGGCAACACAACACTTATTTGTACAAAGTGGTGTGTGTAACATATGTTTACTTGCCATTCTACTTTATTTGATTTGGTAAATTAATTTTAGACTCAAATAGTACAAGTAAAAAAAGTGTTAAAAACCTATGTCCTACCCTTTTATTTGCATTATTAATGTATTAGTTGTTATAGATGCATATATTTGTAAGTCATCCCATGAGCATATTTGAAGTATGCTACATACATGGGAAGTAGTAGTTGTTAGAATAGATTTTGTATTTAAGTAAGTGTTAAGGACAAATGAAGGCATACATGAATATTATTGTATTGATATTTCTCAAAGGAGGTTGTCCCCTCAAAGTGGCTTGTGATATAAATGTTATTTTGGGTTGTTTTCCAAATTCCATTTCATTGTTCATTTATTTTTTATAGTTCATAAATTTGTGCAGAAGGATCCTTATGTATGGTATCAAAGCACTTTCTTTATCTATAGTAGATTTTGTAGAATTTGTTTTTTAATAGTGGCTTTCTTGGAACTGTGCCATTTACATAAATATTTTTCCTTGCATTTGTTTTTTTACATATTCTTTATAGGTTCAGATAAGGGTAAATACCCGTTTACATAATTGTAGGAAGTACTTGGGCATAAGCCCTCAAATTCATTGTGAGGAGTACCATATAAACCCTAAATTAACTAGACCATTAAGAGGACCTACCAGTAAAAAGGGAAACAACCCCATCCTGATTGACTAGTTTCCACCTGTGAGGTAAACCAAGAGCTATTACTTAGAGGTAAATCCATGGCTAGCTATTTTCTAGAGAGTGGTACGCATTTGGCTAGAATTGGTAGCTAGAGAGACTTTTTAAAGCCCTTAGTCATCCAAAAAAACATGGGGACCATATCCCACATAATAGTTTAAGGAGACCAATAATAGAGTGATCATAGTTGATAATAGTTGGCAATCACACACTTGTATACAAGATTTTGGTAGGAACAACCAAGTGGCAATCAAATTTTAAAAAAAAAGAGTATTTTTTTTAATTTTTCACCATGCCTCTCCCTCTATAGGTTTGTTTACTCTAAAAATTTCTTGTAACACCCAAAATTCCATTATGCACATTTTTTCCTTTAGGGTCCATATCTAAAGTCCACTTCTATTAGCCAAAAATATTAATTTTTTATTTTTCAAGTTTTGCCATAACTTATTTAGTTTTTTCCCTTTTCTTACAAAACATTCCCAGAGTGTTCCTTTCCATTTTATACTCCTCTATCCCTCTTGGACAAATTTCCCTTCTTTTCCATTATAATTCTAAAATCACCATTGTATTCATCAATCCTAACAATAAGGTGCCAAAAAACTATTAAAAGTACATTTACCCCTTCTAATTGAGCCGAAATTAAAAAATTCCTTACTGACCATGTCTTCGAACATATTTTTCTATCACTTGCCAAAAAAAAACTAGTTATGGTATCCACCCATGCAATCACAAAGATCATAGAGGAAGAAATCACAACATTGAAATCACAGGTCACTAAGTTAAATGATATGATGTGTGGATTGAATCAATAGAATAGCCTTTTACTCAACAAATTATAGGAGTCTTCTTCAAAGAATAATTTATCTTCTCCCTACACATCATGTGAGCCCAAGCTAGACTTTATAGGTTTCAATGGTATAGATGCTATATGATGGATATATCAAGCTGAGAAAATTATTTAACCTTCAAAATACTTATTCTTTCAATAAAGTCCCAGTTGCTTCCTTCCACTTAGAACAAGAAGCACTCCAATGGTACCATTGGTATATTAAGTCAAGTGATGAACCTAATTATAAAACCTTTGTATCCTTACTTCTATGAAGGTTTGGTCCCTCGACATTCAAGAAGTTTATAGGAGATCTCACCAAACTCTACCAACTGGGAAGCACTCATGATTATCCAATTGAATTTGAGAAACTAGCTAATCACATTAATGGGTTATTAGATGACTTATTCAAGAGTTATTTGATTAGTGACCTCAAAATCCAATTTTCCTGGAGGTGAAAAATTTTCATCCTAACAACATGATGGATGCCTTAGGTCTAGCTAATTTATCAGAAGATAACTCTCAACACATTGTATACTTCCCACTTTCCCACCCATAAAGAACATAATGAACTAATGACCCACCAAAACCACACTATCAAGCAACTAATTGAGGCAGAGATGTGGGATTGTAAATAGAAAGGACTATGTTATAATTGTAATGAAAAATGAGTTGAGGGTCACATGTGCATCACATAAAATCTCTACTTTCTATATGTGGAATAACCACCAGAGTAGGATAGTGAACTTGATATCTAGGAATTCTAAGATGCTCAAATTGAAAAAATCCCCTTAGAGGACTCAATAGATTAGGAGACTCAACTTGAGATCTCTCTACATTTACTAGTATGTGTTACCACCCTCAAACCATGATGGTTAAGGGGTTATTTAAAAACATCCCTCTCACAATCCTCATTCACTCTAGTAGTACCCATAATTTCATCAATCCTTGTATTGCTAAGTAGGTAGACTAATTTGTACACCCTTCTTCTAGATTTTAAGTCATGATTTCTAATAGGGAAAAAATTTCCATGTAAAGGGAAGTGTCAAAATGTGGGTACCATGATAAGTGATTATGGTCTTCACTCAGATATATTTTCCCTAGCCATTGTAGGATGTGATGTGGTCTTAGGGGTGCAATGGCTCTACACATTTGGACCTATTATATAGAACTTATCTAAGATTTAGATATATTTCAAAGATAATGGATAGAAACACACCTTAAAATGGTTATTTACTATATCTAATCACATCATTAGTTCCCATTTCATGGTAACTATTTTTAATAAAGGATCACATTAGGTCATTGCCTAGTTGCACTCCATCCAACTCTATCTCCCCATTATTACTAACTACCTGATTGATTTACAAGCTATCCTCAAAAAGCATGCACCCATTTTTATAGAGCTATTGGGTTTTCCACCTTCACACCTCAAAGATCATTTCATTCTTCTCCTTCTAGAAAACATCCCACCTAACATCTAGCCATACCACTATCCCCATCTACAAAATATTGAGATTGAGCAACTTATATGGGAATTCCTCTAATCCAGTGTTATTCACCCTAGCACTAGCCCATACTACTCCCTAGTGCCTCTTGTCCACAAAAAGTATGGAACATGGCACCTCTACATTGACTTTTATGTCTTAACCACGTCACTATCAAAGATAAAATCCTAATTTTGGTCATCAATGAGCTTCTTGATGAGATCTATGGGGAAAACATTTTCTCCAAATTGGATCTTTGACCAAGCTATCATCAAATCTATGTGCATGCTGATGACATTATAAATACATCCTTTTACACTCATGATGGTCATTATGAATACTTTGTCATGCCATTTGGACTTACAAATTCCCCTTCAACATTTTAAGTGATAATGAATAAAATATTTTGGCCTTTCCTCCATCAATTTGCTTTAATTTTATTTGATGATATTTTTATCTACATCTACACATGGGATAAGCATCTCTAATATATTGATAAGGCATTACAGCACATAACATACAATTAATTATGTGATAAGTAGTTGAAGTGTTACTTTGTTCAAGAGGAAGTTGAATATCTAGGGAATATTATTTCAACCAATAAGCTCTATGTGGATCCATAAAAAAATATTATCATGCAGTATTAGCCTTGGTCAACAACCCTCAAGAGCCTCCATAGATTATTTGGCCTTGTAGGATACTAATACAAGTTCTTTAATTATAATGGAAAGATCTTGGCTTCTTTGATTTCCTTATTGAATAAATATGCATACACATGGAATGCTGCAACTGACTAGACATTCATGGAACTCAAACATGCTATGTATAGCACACCCATTTTGGCTATGCCAAACTTCACCAAAACTTTCATCATTAAAAGAGATGCATGTGGAAATAGCCTAGGTGTTTTTATTTTCTAAAAGGATCATTTTAATGATTTCACTAGAAACACCCTTTTTAGATGAAATTTGGCTTTGTCTACATACTAAAAGGAATTGATGGAAATTTTGCATCCAATATAAAAATGGTGGCCATACTTACTTGGGAATCATTTTTGCATCAAAAATGATCAATAGAGTTTGAAATATTTCCTTGAACAATAGGTATCATCACCAATATAATAAAAATGGGTCAACAAACTCATGAGCTATGATTATGAGATAACTTAAAATAAGGATAAAGATAATGTTGTGGTGGATGCTTTCTCATGCACATTCAAGGACCAGACTTCTCTTTCTTCCATATCTATGATCATTTCAAACTAGTGTTGGGTCAATTTCCAATCTAGTGTGGTGTAAATGACATTATACCAAAGGATAATTCTTGACAAGGATTGTGCTGATTTACCTAGGTACACTAGATTGGAAATCAACTCCACAATTTTTGGGTGTTTGAGACTCGATCAAGAATAACTCCACCTTGTCTCAGCAAAAATTTGATAAAATAACAACACTACCTTGACACAAAGGGCAAAAATAGTTTTTCATATCATTTTGAACAAGGCAAATTATCTAAAATAATTTAGGCAACATAACACTTATTTATGAAAAGTGGTGTGTGTAACATATGTTTACTTGACATTCTACTTTAATTGATTTGGAAATTTGATTTTAGACTCAGACAATACAGTAAAATAAGTGTTAAGAACATCTGTCCTACCCTTGTATTTGCATTATTAGTTTGTTAGTCGCTATGGATGCATATATTTATAAGTCATCCCATGAGCATATTTGAATTATCCCACATATATGGAAAGTAGTAGCTATTAGAATAGATTTTGTTTTTAAGTAAGTGTTAAGGAAAATGAAGGCATACATGAATATTATTGTATCGATCTTTCTAAAAGGAGGTTGCTCCGTTAAAGTCACCTGTGATCTAAAGGTTATTTTGGGTTATTTTCCAAATTCCATTTCATTGTTCATTTATTTTCTGTAGTTCATAAATTTGTATAGAAATATCCTCATGTATGGTATCATAACACTTTCTTGACCTAAAGGTAGATTTTTTCGAATTTATTTTTCAATAGTGGCTTCCAAGAACTGTGCAATTTACATAAATATTTTTCCTTGCCTTTATTTTTACATATTCTTTACAGGTTTAGATAAGGGTAAATACCCCTCCACATAATTATGGGAAGTACTTGGGCATAAACCCTAAAACTCATTGTGAGGAGTACCATAGAAACCCTAAAGTAACTAAACCATTGAGAGGGCCTACCAGTAAAAAGGGTGACAACCCCATCCTAATTGACTAGTTTTCACCCATGAGATAAACCAAGAGCTGTCTCTTAGAGGTAAATCTATGGCCAAATCTTTTTTAGAGAGCAGTACTCATTTAACTAGCATTGGTAGCTAGAGAGAATCCTTAAAACCCTTAGTCATCTAAGAAAACTTGGGGTCCATATCCCACATAATAGTTTAAGGAGACCAACAATAGAGTGATCATAGTTGATAATAGTTGGTAACCGCACACTTGCATATAAGCTTTTGGTAGGAACAACCAAGTAGCAATCAAATTTTCAAAAAAAAGAGTATTTTTTTAATTTTTCACCATGCCTCTCCCTCTATAGTTTTATTGACTCTAAAAATTTCTTAGAACACCCAAAATTCCATTCTGCACTTTTTTTCCTTTAGGGTCCATAACCAAAGTCCACTTCTATTAGCCAAAAATCTTAATTTTTTATTTTTTCATGTTTTGCCATAACTTATTTAGTTTTTCCCCTCTTTCTTCAAAATGTTCCTTTCTCTTTTTTTCTACTCTATCCCTCTTGGACAAATTTTCCATTTTTTCCATTATGATTCTAAAATCATCCTTGCCTTCATCAATCCTAACAAGGAGGTGCCAAAAAACTACTAAAAGTACATTTACCCCTTCTGATTGAGCCCAAATTAAGAACATATTTTTCTATCCCTTGCCAAAAAAACACTAGTTATGGTATCCACCCATGCAATCACAAAGATCGTAGAGGAAGAAATCACAGCATTAAAATCCCAAGTCACTGAGTTAAATGATATGATGTGTGGACTGAATCAATACAATAGTCTTTTACTCAATAAAGTATAGGAGTCTTCTTCAATGAATAATTTCTCTTCTACCCACACATCACATGTGCCCAAGATATACTTTACAAGGTTTAATGATACAGATGCTATAGGATGAATATATCAAGTTAAGCAAATTCTTCAACCTTCATAATACTTATGCTGTCAATAAAGTCCCAGTTGCTTCCTTCCACTTAGAACAAGAAACACTCCAATGGTACCATTTGTATATTAAGTCAAATGTTGAACTTAATTGTAAAACCTTTACATCCTTATTTATAAGAAGGTTTGGTCCCTTGCCATTCAATGAGTTTATAAGATCTCTCACCAAACTCTACCAAATGGGAACCACTCATAATTATCAGATTAAATTCAAGAAACTAGCTAATCACACTAAAGGGTTATTAGATGAATTATTTAAGAGTTGTTTTATTAGTGACCTCAAAAGCCAATTTTATTAGAGGTGAAAAAATTTCATCCTAATAACATGATGGATGCCTTGGGTCTAGCTAAGTAGAAGATAACTCTCAACACATTGTATACTTCCAACTTTCCCACCCATAAAGAATATAATGAACCAATGACCCACCAAAACCAATAGTCAAGTGACTAACTGAGGTAGAGATATGGGATCATAAATAGAAAGAATTATGTTATATTTTTTATTAAAAATGAGTTAAGGGTCACATGTACATCACATAAAATCTCTTATTTCTAGATGTGGAATCACCACCAGAGTAGGATAGTGATCCTGATATCTAAGAAATCCAAGATGCTCAAACAAAAACATCCCCTTAGATGACTCAATGGATCAAGAGACTCAAATGAATATCTCTCTAAAAGTGATAGTAGGTTTTACCACCCTCAAACTATGAAGTTCAAGGGGTTATTTTAAATATCCCTCTTACAATCCTCATTAACTCTATCAGTACTCATAATTTCATTTATCCTTGCATTGCTAAGTAGGCAAACCATTTTGTACACCCTTTTAGATTTTAATTCATGATTGATAATAGGGAAAATTTCCATATAAATTAAAGTGTCAAAATGTGTGTACCATGATAAGTGATTATGCTCTTCACTCAGATATATTTCCCTACCCATAGGAGGATGTGATGTGGTCTTAGGGGTGCAATGGCTTTGTACATTAGGACCTATTCTATGGAAATTATCTGAGATTTAGATACATTTCAAAGATAGTGGATAGAAACACACCTTAAAAGGGTTATTTATTATATCTACTCACATCATTAGTTCCCATTTCATGGAAACTATTTTGAATAAAGGATCACATTGGGTCATTTCCTAGTTGTACTCCATCCAACTCTAGCTCCACATTCTTACTAACTACCTTATTGATTTTCAATCTATCCTCAAAAAGCATGCAAATATTTTTATAGATCTAGTGGGTTTTCCACCTTCACGCCTCAAAGATCAATTCATTCTTCTCCTTATTAAAAACATCCCACCCAACATCTAGTCATATCACTATCCCCATCTACAAAATATTGAGATTGAGTAGCTCCTATGGGAATTCCTCAAATCTAGTGTTATTCACCCTAGCACCAGCCCATACTACTCCCCAATGCTTCTTGTTCACAAAAATTATGGATCATGGCACTTCTACATTGACTTTTTTGTCTTAACCACATCACTATCAAAGATAAAATCCTAATTTTGGTCATCAATGAGCTTATTTATGAGATCTATGGGGAAAACATTTTCTCCAAATTGGATCCTTGACCAAGCTATCATAAAATTTATGTGCATGTTGATGACATTCTAAATACATCCTTTTTCACTCATGATGGTCACTATGAATACTTGGTCATGCCATTTGGACTTACAAATTCCCCTTCAACATTTTAAGTACTAATGAATAAAATATTTTGGCCTTTGGTCCATCAATGTACTTTGATTTTATTTGATGATATTTTGATCTACATCCTCACATGGGCTAAGCATCTCTAGCATATTGATAAGGCATTATAGTTCCTACTATACAATTAATTATGTACTAAGTAGTTGAAGTGTTGCTCTGGTCAAGAGGAAGTTGAATATCTAGGATATACTATTTCAAACAATGTGGTCTATGTGGATCCATAAAAAAATAGTGTCATGTAGCATCAACCTTGGCCAACAACCCTCAAGAGCCTTCATGGATTATTTGGCCTTATAGTATACTAATACGAGTTTATCAAGTATTATGGAAAGATTTTGGATTCTTTGATTTCCATATTGAATAAACATGCATACACATGGGATGTTATAACTGATCAAGAATTCATGGTACTCAAACACACTATGTGTAGCACACCCATTTTGGCTATGCCAAACTTCACCAAAACTTTCATCATTAAAAGTGATGCATGTAGAAATAGCCTAGGTGTTGTTATTTTCCAAGAGTGTCATTCTAATGATTTCACTATAAAAACCCTTTCTAGATAAAATTTGGCTTTGTCTACATACGAAAAGGAAATAATGGAAATTTTTCATGTAATATAAAAATGGTGGCCATACTTACTTGGGAATATTTTTTGCATCAAAAATGATCACTAGAGTTTGAAATATTTCTTTGAGTAATATGTCTCATCACCAATACAAAAAAAATGGGTCAGCAAAATCATGGGATATGATTATGAGATCACTTACAATAAGGATAAAGATAATGTTGTGGTGGATGCTTTCTCATGCACATTTGAGGATGAGACTTCCCTTTCTTCTATATCCATGCCCATTTCAAAATGGTTAGAATTTGTACACCAAGGGTATGAAAATGATCCCTCCTTACACCACCTCATTCAATAATTATTAACTAACCCCTATGTAGTACCACATTATTCACGGGATGGTGATTCTCTATGATATAAGGGCTGTATGGTGCTTCCTCATAGCATAAACCTTCATCAGGCCATATTTTATGAAAGCCATTCTTCTCCATTGGTAAGGCACTCACAATCTCTCAAAACATATGAGTGGGCATGTTGAAACTTCTTTTATAAAGGGATGAAAGGGTAAATTAAATATATGGTGGTTAAATGTGATACCTTCCAACATAACAAAGGTGAAATAATAGTGATTCCTTTGCTCAAGACCTTGCCCATTATTACTAAGATCTGGATAGATATTTCTATGGATTTTATTTAGGTTCTCCCTAAATATATAAGAAAAATAGTGATTATGGTCATGATAGACCTCCTCTCCAAATATAGTCATTTTTGTGCCCTCATGCATCCTTATATAGCCTCCGCGGTTACATAGGTTTTCTTGGATCATATATTCCATCTTCATGGTATCCCTTCTCTAATCATTTCTGATCATGATGAAACCATTAGTAACTTGTCTTGTCAAGGCCAAATGCCAACCCCTACAATTGAAAATTTTTCATAGCCATCATAGTGTTCATTAACTAGTCAAGAGAAGGGAGTTTGTCTCAGTGTCATGTCAATGGTGTCAAGTGTCATTATGATGTTTTGACAAAGAATTTAAGTATTATTATGATCTAAAGTGCCTTTATAGAGATTAATGAAAGGTGGAAACTGATGACTCATAGATATAATTAGTATTTTTAATCATAATGGTCCATAATCCTTAAATAGGGGTAATGGACATACATAAAAGTCTCATGAAGAGCTTTTAATAAGGTGATAAGGTACTTTTCCATGATATTAATTAGCAATATTCTTATGAAAATATGTGTATGTGGTCAAAAGTGAAGGTTTTGGATTTAAAATGATAAAATTACACCTTAAAATTACATTAAATCATTCATAATACTTTGTAACACCTTCATATTCATATAATTTCCTAACTCAAAAGTCTTATACCTTGGAAATATCTACTCTTCAAATCTAAAGTGTAGTTTTAACCCTCAAGACTTCCCACGTGTGAAGTATGCCCCTATTTTGATGTCAAGATATTTTTTAATTGTTCTAATCTCCCTGTTGACTCGTATTATTCATTATCTTGCTCCAAATTGGTGGTTCAAAGTTTTAAGTGTGAAATAAATGCAAAAGAAAAGCCATTTTCATGTCTTTTCACACAAAAGTATAGATTTGTATGGACTTTTACATACAACAGAGGTGAAAATATTGAAGAGGGTTTCGTAAAAATTGTTACAAAAAATATTCAAGCTAAAAATATCTCATATAGGCTAAAAAATGATTCACATACACCACCTATTTTCTTTGTAAAGAGAGAGAGCCCTTCAGGTTTACAGATGGTATGAACATGAGAGAGAAAATCAAGATGTAGAATTTTGGGTAGAAAGAGTATAAGAGAACTTCCATATTTTGTAATTTGTTCTTAATTTGGTTCTATTTTATTCATAAACCATCCTTAACAAGCTAAGGCACTCCCTATGCCTTCTTCATTCAAATAAGCAACCGATTTTTTGAGTTTTCTTCGCTTCTGAGAATCATGTTAGAAAAATGTATGTTTATGAGCCACATTCCCATGTAAGTATTCATATTATTTACAAATTAATTAGGGTACACAGATCTCAAGAAGACATATATTGCTAATCAATATTCTATAAGCAAATAAAGAGAGATTGTATGGTTCCTGAGAAAGATAAAATATCAAGATTTGTTGGAATTTTGTTTGTAGGGTTTCATTCATGTCAGGATGTCCTTTACTCAAATTCCTAAATGTCCCTAAAATTCCTATGTCCTAAATAACCATTAATCATCCTCAAACCTCCTCTTTGTAAGGCACCTAGAACATAAATGCTCTGATACCACTTGTCAGGATCCAACTCCTCAATAAGAGTACAATATGATTACCTTGTATAAGCAACTAAACACAGAATTATACCAGAATTAACAAGTAACTAGAATTCACAAATGACATAGAATATGAGAGACAATACACAATCTTGTATTAATACTCATGCCAGAAGGAAATATAATGAAGATGCCACAATCTTCCATGCCTCTTAGATGTACAGATCTCTTTCCCTCAAGATTTCACTCTCCTACCAAAAATGGTCCCAACACACAACTCAAACACAGAGTTGGTGTTCACGTCCAACCAATCAGTAATAACCCTACCAGTACACAAGTACTCAAAGTACTTCAAGTAGATCTCCCATGAACTTGAAACAACCTACAACTCAAATGATCTTACTTACACATGTAGAACTTCTCCCTGATCTTGCAACAACCTACAGATCACCCTATTCTTACAATTGGAAGGATCTACCTTGCCTTCCTCTATTTGCTCTTATTACAATACATGCCAATGGGTCTATAAATAGATCCCATACTAAACAATAACTTAGACTTCTAATTTACAATAATTAGACACGCAACTCAAGACTCAAAATAGCCTTTACATGCAAACAACCAGCTCAACAAACTAACTATTCATGCAATGAACAGTTCTGGAACCGCACAGGCAACTGACGTCAGTCCTTATCTGCCTAGAGGTGACCGACATTGGCCGAATCTTACTGATGTCAATTGCCCTCTGCACTGTAGATGACCAACATTGATTGCGCTACCAATGCCGGTATCCCTAGAACTCAACAACCTCCTCCATGTCTGCATACAGTGAAGCTTTTAGCTCCACAACCTAACAATCTCCCACTTGGAGATAAACAACTGCACCTGTACCTATACCTATACATCATCTAGTTTGTTTCCTGGCTTTGTATCCCTCTTCAAGATCACTCTTGAAGACCAACCACCACAAATCCTATGGTGCACCGCCTATCATCCAAATCACCTGCCACATTCGCATCTACAAACCCATGTAGAACAGTGCTTGACCCTGCATAGCATGTATACCTGCTACTGGTCCCTCTCAGATACCTGAGAATCCACTGAACTACCCTCTAGTGCTTCTTTCTTGGATTGGCTCCAAACTTGCTGACAACTCCCACTACTTGGGAAATCTCAGGTTTAGTACACATGTACTCAACCTCATCATGTGAATCAAGACACTGTTCATAGAATTGTCTAACCATCAGCGTGCTAACCAGTTTCACACAATCATCTGGAGACAAAATCAACTTGTGATCTTCCATGTCTCTAGAACACACTCATGCCAAAGAATCTTTCTACTCCCAGATTCCTCATGACACATCTCTGAACTAACTTTACCTTTAGTTTAGCAACTCCCTGCACATGTGACCCTATAACAAGCACAACATACAGTAACAGATAATGTAGTTAATATTATCCAACTTGGTAAAAAAACACAATGGTTAAACCTCCACTGTCCTGCAGCTTACACAAGACCATATACCCTGGCCTTTCATCTCATGTATCCATTCTCGCTCTTCTTTATCCTAAAAATCCATTCATCTCTCAGTGCTTTCTTCCAGCTAGCAACTCCACCAAAAACTCCCATTTGGTTCTTCTCCAAAGAATCACATCCTTCATCCATGCCAAGCTCCCACTGTTTCCTAGATCTACTTGCTCTACTTCTTTAATAACTTCCTGGTTCTTGACCATCAATGAGCAACAAGTAGTGTAAAGAAGGGAAATGACAAATTTGAGGCTTACTTATCCTTTAAGTCCTCCATATGGGTACTTGAAACTCCTTGACAGCTTGTTGTCCACCGAAAATTTATCTCAGTGACCGATGCTGGTCACATCTCAGTCTGCACCCAACCGACGTCGGTTCCATGTGACTGCCTCATCACCGACGTCAGTTCCCCCTAACCGGTGATGGTGTTTATTTGTCTTGATTCACCAATGTCGGGCTACACATAGCTAATGTCAGTCCCTGTCTGGATGTCGACATCAATTTTCTAACTAACGTCGGTCTCTGTGTTTTACTTGTGAGTGATGACCTTTACCCACGAGCTCTTTTTGGATCAAAACCCTGTCTAAATCAACCTTGCTCTACTCAAAATTCTTCAGCCCCTTGAATTGATCTTTGTCTGTCATCTTCTCCTTGAAAACCAAAGCTTTCCTATTCTTGTCACGAACATCAGATTTCTCAAGAAACGTCACTTTCTTCTTATGCTTACATAAATCTCGATCCATGCTTTTCAAATATGAAAGCATACCTTTTGACTCAAGAACATGCATTCCCTTCTTATTCATGTGACCAAGCCTATTAAGCCACATCTTTGAATCTACAGCTGAAGTAGATAAACCAAAAGGAGAATCAGTAATACAAGTAGATAGATAAAGTATACCTACTTTCTTACCTCTTGCTACAACAGGTGCACCCCTGGAAACCTTCCAAGAGTCCGCTATGAGAGTTATTGTGCAACCCTCATCACCCAACTTTCCAACAGAAATCAAATTTTGCTTCAGGAGTGGGAAATGCATGACCTCCTTCAACACCCATGTGTTTCCCATCTGCAATTTCAGCTTCACTTTCCCTTTGCCAACCATTTGACAAGGCTTACCATCCCCTAAATAAATTTCTCCAAAGTCTCCCTAGACACATTCATGAAAAAATTTCCTATTTGGGGATGCATGGAAAGAGGCACCAGAATCTAAAACCCAAGATTCTACTTTATCCAAGGAACATACCAGAGCATCCTGTGTAACAATACTTGAAATAATACTTGTAACATCTACAACATCTACATCTTCATGTCCTTCATGATAATCTTCATTCACCCAACAATCTCTCTTTACATGCCCTTGCTTTCCACATTTCCAGCAGGTTATTCTGCCATACCTAGATTTGGATCTCCTGCCTATCTTGGACCTTGATCTCCCATGCTCGATCTTCTCTCTTTGCCTTCCCCTACTTTCAACACTCAAAGCATTCCCTGATGATTCACCTGTGCTTTTCCTATGAATTTCTTCATTCAAGATTACACTCACAACATCATCCACTTTTAAGATCTTTGAAGCAAACACAGTATTACTAACTGCCATTACCAAACTCTCCCAACTTTTAGGTAATGAGCATAAGATTAAGAGAGCCTTAATTTCATCCTCAAAAATAATATTGACTGAATTTAACTAGTTTACCAAACCATGGAAATCACTAAGATGACTATGTACAGATCCACCTTCCAACATTTACAAATTAAATAATTGCTTCATAAGAAATACCTTATTCGAAGCTGAGGGTTTTTCATATAAATTTGCCAAAGATTCCATCAACTCTACCGTTGTCTTAGCCTGTGATAAGTTGGAAATCACAGACAATGCAAGGCTCAACCTTATAGATCCTAGAGCCTTCTGATCAAGAACCTCCCATTCTTCATTCTTCATATCCGTGGGCTTGCATGCAACCCCACCCAATGGTAAGTACAAATCTTTCTAATACAGATAATCTTCAATATGCATCCTCCATAATTGATATTTCTTGCCATTAAACTTCTCCATTCATAGCTTACTTTCTTCTGCCATTGCTATACTCCCACTCAA
This sequence comes from Torreya grandis, assembly GCA_037957365.1. NCBI lineage: Eukaryota > Viridiplantae > Streptophyta > Pinopsida > Cupressales > Taxaceae > Torreya > Torreya grandis. Next base: position 218,946 of record JARHVA010008846.1, read on the forward strand.
ATAAAAACCCCTGTGAGTGACCTGTAATCAACAAACACTAACCAAATCTGATACAACCTATTAGTAACCCAACCAAAAGCTCTGATACCAATTGTAAGTCACCTAGAACATAAATGCTTTGATACCACTTATCGAGATCCAAATCCTCAATAAGAGTACAATATGATTACCTTGTATAAGCAACTAAACACAAAATTATACCAGAATTAACAAGTAACTAGAATTCACAAATGACACAGAATATGAGAGACAATAGACAATCTTGTATTAATACTCATGCCAGAAGGAAATACAATGAAGATGCCACAATCTTCCACACCTCTTAGATGTACAGATCTCTTTCCCTCAAGAGTTCACTCTCCTACCAAAAATTGTCCCAACACACAACTCAAACACAGAGTTGGTGTTCACCTCCAACCAATCAATAATAACCCTGCCAGTACACAAGTACTCAAAGTACTTCAAGTAGATCTCCCATGAACTTGCAACAACCTGAAACTCAAATGATCTTACTTACACATGTAGAACTTCTCCCTGATCTTGCAACAACCTGCAAATCACCCTGTTCTTACAATTGGAAGGATCTACCTTGCCTTCCTCTATTTGCTCTTATTACAATACATGCCAATGGGTCTATAGATAGATCCCATACTAAACAATAACTTAGACTTCTAATTTACAATAATTAGACACGTAGATCAAGACTTGAAATAGCCTTTACATACAAACAACCAATTCAACAAACTAATTATTCATGCAACGAACAGTTTTGGAACCACACAGGTGACCGACGTTAGCCCCTGTCTGCTTGGAGGTGACCGACATCGGTCAACTCCTGTCGATGTCGGTTGCCCTCTACACTGTAGATGATCGACGTCGGTTACGCTACCGACGTTGGTATCCCTAGAACTCAGCAACCTCCTCCATGTCTACATATAGTGAAGCTTTTAGCTCCACAACCTAACACTCTTATTCACAGTTTATAAAATATTAGAGAAAGTTAGCATTCCTTTAGGTATTTGATGATTCCTAGGTTTCCATTTTTTGGTAGTGTATGTTCATCAAAAACTTCCAAAATAGTATATTTGGTTAAGGCATATGTTTATACTTCCCTCATGGTCTTCATTATTTCATTGATAGTGAAGTCATTTCATTTTCACCTCCATTATGTTTCATTCATTTACACAGTTTTCACACTACCACTTTATCACTGTATAAGCTTATTACTCCATCTCTTTTTTCATTATTCATGATCCATTGACATCATATCACCTTCCATCCACTTCCACCTCATTGATACACAATAAAGGAATATTCAAGAGGTTATAAACTCTTATGGTCATGAGGGCATGATTATGTAATCTTATACACTACTAAATAGGGGTTAAAGATCATCTACATGTAATGAAAACACAATTCAAGAACTTTTCATAGAAGTTGTAAGAAAGAAGAGACTATAAGATGTTTCATTAAAGGTATTTGTTTGAACCATCACATAAATTTGAAATTAATTTATGATAATTTCATTAATATTTGTTTTATCTTCTCAATATCACTTTTTTCCATAGTCCATACAAGAAACAAGGGAATCTCCACCTACATCCATGCTAACAAAAGGTAAGACCAATGATGAAGACAAGGAGAAGCTTGAGTGTTTTAGGGAGAGTTGAATTAATAAATAAATTCAAGGAAATAAAAAAGAATTATAGTGATTTTAGAGGTCTACTGGTATTGTTTCAAGAACTAAAATTTACACACAGTCTGTATAAATGCCAAATTATCATACACAGTCAAATCTATGATGAAAAAAGGTCTGTGTTCAAAAGGTGGAGTAATGACTATAGAGGTGAAAATGTGGTAAAGTTATGAACATGAAACTTGGATAAAAGGAAAACCCTAGGGATAAATCAAACTCATATGAGGACATATTTTCATATGAATCTTCACCTAGAGTAGTGGTTGAATGCCTCTTAAAGTATGATAATACTATATCACATCAAGACTATGAGGAAGGTATTATCATGTATTTAGGTTAAATGAGGTTTTTTTTCCTATATTTGAGAGTCACTTGGATGGCATGAATAGTTATATCAATCCGTGAAGTTCAATTATATAATAACATAGCCATTCATCTCATAAAAAATCATATATAGTCTTTCTAAGTTAAATCTATCTCCAAGTTGCAAAGAGGATGACAGCAGAGTGTCTATGGAAGAGTTTCATGATAAAATGGAGGATTAATAATGATCATGAAGATGTGAAATAAGTCAGGGTATGAATAATATTTTCCTAATCAATTTTCTCTCCAAGATCAACCTTAAAATGTTCACCTACAAAATTATATTGACATATCCATATACCCTATACAGGTGAAATTCAAGATATAATTCATTAAATAAGGAATATTTTGAAGTAAAATATACATTTAATTTGTTATTTTACATCTTAAAACCTTAATAAATATCATGACTTGTACTGCCAACTCATGGACATATAATACACAAGCCTGTGTATAGAATCAGGACTATGAGAACCTAAAATCACCCTTAAAGAGAAAATATACTAAAGAAAGAGTTGAAAGGAAGGTTCCAAATGAATTTTTAGGTCTAAAGAGTGATAATTTTTTATTTAATGGATATAAACACTTTAAATTCCCCAATCATTACCTACAATAGTGTTGGCAAAGGTAGTTGCTTTAGGAGACTATAAAGAGAAATGGTGTTTGGATGGGGTATATAATACTGAGAAATAACTAATGAAGAATAAGGAATATTAAAAAGGGTCCCTATAACATCATTAAATACTTTTTTTCACTCTCATTTCATATTTATAAGGTGAAAATAAACAAACTTAATCATGAACCTATGAAACATGTAAACACAGGCATCCCACTAGCTAATTTTGAGAAAAATAAGTGTTGAGGCCTCTATAGGCGTGATATAGCTATAAGAATTGGTAAAAATTATATTCATGACTTTTTTTAAATTTATATTTTATCCTAAGTGTAAAATTATGAGTGGAATCATCCACTATTTTATCACAATCCTATGTTTATCTATTGACAATCAACAATGGAGCTAGACAAACTTTAGAAGAGCTACAGGTTTGATAGAAGGTTTTAAAAGTCATGATATGAATTTTAAGGTAGATAAGGGTGATTTTTATTCCTCATTTTTCTTTTGAGATGGATTACACTCAATATTTCATGAAAATATTCCTTGAGGGATAGCATAGACAAACAAGCTTTAAACCCTTATGAAACCCTGTCACCATGTTCAACTGATCCATGGGCTTTATTTTCACTTGATGATAATTATATTGAGGTGGAGGGTTATTTAAATCCTTTAAGAATTTTTGGAGTGGAGATAGTTCATCATAATTTTTATTTTTGAATTTTGAACCTTCTTTCTTCTTGCATAATCTAAGATAACAATCGAAGAACCACTTCACCACGTACACATCTTGATGGATATTTTTATGGGAGCTTGAGTTTTTCATGGTTGTTGAAGGTGATAATGTAATTAATATATATGTAAATAGGTTTTCCACCAGGGTTCCATATTATATGAACCATTGATAAAACATTTGACCCCTAAAACCCTTTTAAAACATTGAGAGATACCTGATGGAAGAAATATACCTAAATGTGCATTATAATGGAGTGTTTGAGCCATGAAATGATGTTGGGAGTCTTATAAATTCTCTTAATCATATTTTTAATATATTTTTTGTCATGTGCATAAATCTTGTTATATGGACTATGGCTTAGAAGTCTATTTTGAGCCTATATGCAAGAAAATGAATGATGTTTGCTTATACCATGAGTTATAAAAGGGATATGGGGTCCTAAACTTCCTAAATAAACTTTAAAAAACCATATAAAATGATATTTGTGATAATTTCCATAGCTAGATAGGTATAGTTATTCAAATATAGAGTTGTGTACATGCAAACAAAGAGTGAATGTGTATACACCCTAAATTGGTCAAGCAACCACACATATCATGTCTTTCCATAGTCCTCTTCATAGGAGACTTTGACTAGAGAATATGAGCCTTGTTTGCACTAGCCATGTCTTTTATTTTTCTTGTCTTAGTCTTGTTTCTTACTTTTATAACCTTTTTGCTCAGTACTAGTTATCCAAAAAAAATTGAATAGTTATTCCACCTCAGCTAGATAGTATTCCCCATGATATTCATATTCCTCTAGGTCCTGAGCCTAAAGGACAAGAGCACCAAAATCAAATAATAACACTAAAAACAAAAGTGTATCATTTTTAATGCTCTTATCTATTTGTATTTTGAGCCCGAAGAGTCATGTTTCTTGACTTAATGGGTTCCAAACCCTTATTAACCCCTCCCTTAAGTTTTGTTTATATTTTTGATTCTAGATAATGTGAATAAATAACCCAAATTAAAAATAAAGACTCTCCTATATAAAATACTTCACAAGGCATTTTATATCTAACACTTCTTTGGCACACTAAATAATTAAAATCAGCCAATAGTATAGCTCAAAATACCACATCACACATAAATTTGCATGTTTAATCAAATAAGGGCCTAGGAAAAGTTCATTCCTACATCTACCATGTACAGTGATTATGCACGTTCCCTAAAGGAAAGCTACATTTGATCTAAGACCCTAGCTTGAGGGTTAATGTAGGCAGTGATAAGGATAGTAAGGGTTCTAGATCATGCGATCATACTTCCCCTAACTCAGTTATTTTCCCTTTTGGAATTTAATGTTTTTTTTTTATTTTGTATATGTAGATAGACCTAGGGTTTGAAAAAAAAATAGGTCATGCAATAACACAAATAGGTGATTATAGAGAAATAAAGACACCTACAAGGCCTAAAAACTAGATTGCACCATGTTTACAATCAGAATTGCATGGTGCACATGAATAAATCATAGATCAGATAAGATAGATCACACCTATAATTATAATTGAGACACACACTTATTAAGTGAGAGCATGACCAATATGAGGATCTTCTAGACCTGATTAGGGGATCACTTGTATCATCTATCATAACACATCATGTTAGGTAGGGTTCTAAATCCTATAGTCTAACACAATCACACAACGACTTAAAATATTCTTATGGTTTCTATATTCACTTATGATAATAAATAAGAAAGTAAACTAATCTAATAACAAGAAAAGTAAACTAATCTAGTGCTCACCAAAGCTTGTGACACAAAGTAAGGGGTTAGATACAAAGTAATCAGATACATGTATAAGAAACTTCAAATAAAGTAAGTATGAGTAACACACTAAAACATGGAATATGAGGATTAATATTATTCAAGCCAACACTTATGCTACTTCTAGATATTAAAAGAGAGGAGAACAAAGTTAGAATATACTTACCTGAATGTGAACCCATCGTGACTCAATCTCTCCCTTGGCTAATGGGGCTTCACAAGAGGTTGTTATTATTCATAAGGATCACTTTGTTTAACCAAAGCATCCAAGACTTATCCACAAGACTAATATTCTAAAAATAGGAAACCTAAGCTAAGACTCCTCAAGTAGAATGGTGGAAGAGCATATTGTGAAGAAGCACAAGCAAATAATAACTCTTGATTACATTCATATGGAAATGATTGAAATGACATTGTAAATATATGATTATATAACCTAAAAATCACATGAACATGTCAGATGTGTTAGGTCGATTTGGTTGACCTAGCACATTATCGAGTTTATACCTAAAGTTTGTACTAGGTTGGCTAGACGAAAACTAAGCCTAAAGAGCTAAAGTGACCCCAGACTATGCTGGGTTGACCAAGTTGACCTAGCTTACTAAATAGGTAAAAAGGGTAATAAGTAAGGGAAAGAAGTATAGAAAAAGGAAAATACTAGAGGAATGTGCAAGGGTGGAGAGATAAATTAGGGAAAGGTTTTAGGAGCTGAATGGATAGGGAATAATATGGTAGTAAGGGACAATAATCCTATAAATAACTAAAGGTCTATCCACCTCTTTCTCAGTGTATCCTTTAAGGCATGCACTCAGAGAGATTAAGTCATAATGGGTTACTACAATATGTAAAGCATCAATAATCGATAAAAGTGTGAAAATATAATGTGTATACATATTCCCCACTTGAAGCTCATCACATGTCACTAAGGTGTAACATGGGATGGTGCTTTAAGAAAAAACATAAGGACACACACAATGCTGATGCTAAAAAAAATTACAGTATTTTAAAAAGCATAAAATAACTAGAAGAAAAAGGAAACTAACTAAAAAATAAATGATGTGTACCTTGACTTACCTTTATCATGGGATGTTTATCAGTTGTGTTTTATTTTTGATTATGAAGGGTGCATAGACTACTTTGGAGAAACCCAAAAATACAAAACTAAGGAGCAAAAACAAACAAATGTAAGAAAAGCCAAGATAACTGGTGCTATGTGGACAAGACATACTTAGAAATTTGACAAGCTGGGTGACAAGTGCTATGTTAGATGAGATAACCAATTGAAATAATAGTAAAATGGGTAACCCAAAAGATAAGGATACTAAAGATTGAAAAATGCAAACAAGTAAACCTCAAGTAAGAAAAGGCAAACTCACCAAATCAAATCAAGGATACATGTCAAACAAGATGGTAAAAAGAGGATTTTTAAAAAAATGGTAAAATAACATTAATGAGTGAGTAGTAACAATACACATCTCAATCATCAATGGAAAAAGGGGATACATAAAAGGGAAAACAACATGGTTGGGTGAGTAGTAATAATCCACATCTCATACAACAATGGAAAAAGGGTGCAAACTTAGGTGTCCACAACAACAAAATAGAAAAATCAAGATAAAAGAAAAAAGGAAAGCAAATTAATTTTAGTAAATATATAAAACATGATGAAAATGATCCATAGTTTCTCAAACATATTCTTTTTCATCTAAAGATAGATAAAAATGAAATAAAGTACTATTAGCATGTTTTTAAGAAATAAATAAAAAAAGAATTTAAAGAAGAGGGAAAATAGATTTGGAATCACAATTTGTCTATCAAGGGAGAAAATGAAATGGGGTGGAGGGGAGAATAAAGGAAAAACCAAGGTAGAGAAACTCTTTATCGAAGTCAAGACACTCAAATTTGGTTTGTCTAAACAAGAGGACTGTTGACCTTAAGGAATCTGAATAACTTCTCTTAGATACACAAGTCTTAGGTCAACAAATGGAGTATATAGATCATCCCATGAAGGATATATTCATGAAAATTAAAATGGACCTACCTCCCCACAATGTGTTTCCCGCTATTTAGGAACCCTTCCAGAGTTGTCAGTCTACTATGAAGATTCGATACTTATGTGAGAACATAAGTAGCACTATATATATTTTTGAAATATCCTATTCCAATCTACTGACCTACCATACCCCAAAGGACTTCAGCTCTATGTGCATCTGACTATGGAGTTTGAGCTTTGATTGGAGATAGGAGATGTGCTTGTAATCACGTCTTTTGGTATGATTAGACTTTTAAGATTTTTATGTTTTCTTTTAGATATTATTGCCTTTTATTTTCAAATGATTGGCTTTTAACTTTATTTTTTTGTTTTTATATTTTGTTTTTTTTGTTTTTGTTTTTTGTTTTTTGCTTTTTGCTTTTTGCTTTTTTTTTTTTGTTTTTTTTTTTGGTTGTTTGTTTGTTTTTTGTTTTTTGTTTGTTTGTTTGTTTGTTTGTTTGTTTTTTTTTTTTTTTTGTTTGTTGTTTGTTGTTTTTTGTTTTTTGTTTTTTGCTTTTTGCTTTTTGCTTTTTGCTTTTTGTTTTTTGTTTTTTGTTTTTTGTTTTTTTGTTTTTTTGTTTGTTTTTTAATTTTTTGTTTTTTGTTTTTTGTTTTTTGTTTTTTGTTTTTTGTTTTTTGTTTTTTGTTTTTTTTTGTTTTTTGTTGTTTTTTTGTTTTTTTGTTTTTTTGTTTTTTGTTTTTTGTTTTTTTGTTTTTTTTTTTTGTTTTTTTTTTTTTTTTTTTTTTTTTTTTTTGTTTTTTTTTTTTTGTTTTTTTTTTTTTGTTTTTTTTTTTTTGTTTTTTTTTTTTGTTTTTTTTTTTTTTTTTTTTTGTTTTTTGTTTTTTGTTTTTTGTTTTTTGTTTTTTTGTTTTTTGTTTTTCATTTTTTGTTTCTTGTTTCTTATTTCTTGTTTCTTGTTTTTTGTTTATAAATTTATCTTCTATATAAATTTGGAAGACCAAACATGGGTTCTAGAGATGAATTTCATTTGAAAAATTTAGGACAAAGGTGCTAATAGAGAGAAAATCAAAGAGCATGGGGTCTAAGAGTCTCGTAAATCCAAGTGAAATATAAGTGCTATCTTGACTTCAAACTTATTTTATCCAAATGTGGAGGTGAAATAAAGGGGGAAATTAAGAGAAAAATGACAAATGTAAAAAATTTGAATTTATTCCAATTGCAAAAAATATGACAAAGGGAAAAAAGGATTAAAATAATAGCAAAGGTGTGATTCTTTATCATAAGACTATGGGAAGTGAAGGAAAGAATGCTAACTTAGATTATTTATAGATTCTATCTAGCAAAAGAAGCAAAAGCTAATGTCTAAATAATAAGGATCACATAGAACATGAAAAGAAAGTTAATTTTATGAGGAAGGCTAGGTTTTATCCATGGTCTTACCAAGCAACTCACAAAAGGAAAACCCAAGGGGTACCAATAAGAAAAAAGTGGGGGAGCCTTTGTATAAATCACCTTACAAAGAAAGACCCAAAATATGCCAAAACAACATTGGCAAGTAGCAAAAGAATGAAAAGGAAGAAATGAGAAATAAAAAGAATGGTCATTTTATGAGGAGGGTTGGGTTTTATCCATGGTCTTACCAAGAAAATCATAAAATAAAATCCCAAGAGGATGTCAAAACAACATTGGCAAGAAAAATGAAAAATGAAAAGATAAGTGATGAAGACTATGGTACATTAAGAAACCAAAAGATCAAAAGGGAGGGTTAAAGGTTTGAAAAGAAAGGAAATGAAGACTATGGTACATCAAAAAACCAAAAGACCAAAAGGGAGGACTAAAGGTTTGAAAAGGAAGGAAATTATTGAATAGGGGGAGACCCATGCTAAAGTAACCTATAAAAATATGTTAGATAGATATATAGAGAAAGCATGACAAGAATAAAAAGGATCCTACATTAATAGCTATATTAAGGATGAGCATGTTAGAGACAAGCCTAGGTGTCTTTAAATGTTTCTTAAAGTTGAAATAGTTTGGTTGCATGCAATAAAGAATAAGAGTGGACATCATAAGATGCCCCAAAGGGTAAGTGAATGTAGGCATGGACATCGCAAGATGCCCCAAAGTCTGAAAGGACATGAAGGTGGGCATCGTAAGATGCCCTAAAGGCTAGAATAATGTTTGGATGGGAATTTCATGATGTCTCAATAGCTAAAAAGAGGAAGAAGAGATAGGAAAAGATAAGAAGCAGAGAGAACCCCATAGAGTGTCTAAATGGATTTATGTTGTCCAAGAAGATTCTAATGGGGGACATGATGCTTGAGGAAAGAAAAAGAATGATAAGTAATAAGAATAATAAATAGAGACAAATAAATAAACTAGGTTGATATAGAACTAAGTTAGACATATAGAGAATGCATAAAGCTAAGTTGGAAAGTAAAGAAGGCATAAAACTGAGCTAGGTCAACCAGGTCAATCTAGTGGAAAAATTAGACCTATAGACTGTGCTAGGTCAACCTAGTTTAATGAACATAAGCAACAAAAATAGTCTGGGATAGTGCAGAGTTGAGTTAGTCGACATAGCATAATAGACAGGGAAAGGGACAAGATTACTAATAAGATGAGAAATGAAACAAGGTATGCCTATAGCTATTCTATAAAAATAGATATTGAAAGAAAATTATACATATATTACAATTTTGAAAGAAAAGTATAGAGTAGAGTATAATAGAGAAATAAAAACTAACCTTGGTGTTTTGGAGATGAAAATAGAATAGATAACTGACCTATAACCTTACAAAGAATCAGTCTAATTTGTAGATCTGTGTCAAGCTAGTTGACCAAGTGAGATAAGAACCTACTGTAAAATTTGAAAAATTATGTTAAGTCAACTTGCTCAACCTAGTAGACTAAAATAGATGTTTGGAAATGTGCTAAGTCAAGCTATTCAACCTAGTTAACTGGACTATAAATCTAGAAGTCTAGATTCTAAAACCTACACTGTTAATCCTGAGTAGGAACTTGCTACAAAGTGGCTCTAAATGTGCTAGGTTAACTCGATCAACCTAGTAGGTTGAATAGAAATATGTGTTAGGTCAAGTTGGTTAATCTAGTTCCTTGTTCCTACACATAGAGAAAAATAGCTAGGTCAACATAATCAAGCTAACAAGTTAAAACATATGATAGAAAAGATGACAAAAAGAATAAAATAAGTGAAATAAACCCTATAAGGTTTTGATTCACATTAGGTTCACTAGAATATATGGAATCAAAATTTCATGGTGTACATGAATCAATCCTAGATTAGATAAGATAGATCACACCTATACTTCTAATTGGGGGACACACTTGTTAAGTGGAAGCATGACCAATATGAGGATCCACTAGAACTGATTAGGGGATCACTTGTATCATCTATCACAACACATCATACTAGGTAAGGTTGTAAAGCCTACAATGTAACACAATCACACAACAACCCTAAAAGAGTCCTATGGTTTCTATATTCACTTATGATAATAAAAAATAAACAAAGCTAATCTAATAACAAGAAAATTAAACTAATCTAGTATTCACCAAAGCTTGTGGCACAAAGTAAGGGGTTAAATACAAATTAATCAAATACATGTATAGAGAACTTCAAATAAAGTAAGTATGATTAACACACTAATACATGGAATATGAGGAGAAATATTATTCGATCCAACACTTATGCTACTTATATATACTAAAAGAGAGGAGAAAAATGTTACGTAATATTCCCTTTCAATAGGGGCTCCTTTTTCTCATCAAAAGCTCTGATACCACTGTAATATCCCCTTCAAACAGGGAATATAGAAACACAAACAGTTCTGAACAAAGATACAATCTTGTAGAATAAATTCAGATAAATAATAAACCATAGTAAATCTCTTATCTGCCAATCAAATATCTTATCACTTGTTCAGATAATTAGAATTACAGTCTTCTCTCATACAAATAAAAGAATATTAAAATCTGGTCTTAAAACCTTGATCTTCTACTAGTCTGGAAATGAAACCTGAATTTTGTCTCGTCTCGGCCTACTATGTTGAACACACAGTCACCGGCGTCGGTCGATATACTACCAATGTTAGTCTCTGTAGGTCATTCTTTGCTGACGTCAGTCTTTAGTCAGCCGATGTCGGTCACTGGGAGATCTCTGTCTGTCGAGGTCGATGCCTGAGTGGATCTGTACGGACCTGTATGGACTTAGTACGGCTACCAACCTGTCTATTTTCAACCCCTGATAGCTGAACAACCTGATCTCAAGATATACGATTCTAATATAGAAGATCTATATCTATATAACTTATTGGATCAAAATCCTAATAAAAAAAATACCTGGAAGCTCTGTGACAACTTTTGTACGAGGTTACCTCTCAAATCTGTAAACCTCTGTGATAACTTCTATATGAAGCTATCTCTCAATTTGGCAATAGATCAGCTAATATTTCATAGCCTCTAAATCACACATAATGAAGAGTTGACGTTTTCCACTGCAATGGAATCCTGAAACCCTTGGCTCAGTCTTCACAGAAGAATTTCTTCAATATCAAAAATCAATAATCAATGCATAATCAATAATGGCCTCCATGAGAAACCCTTATACCCTCAGAAAGATATGCTTACCCTAATTAGGGTTTCTTAAATTAGAATTAGGGTTTTTAATTAAAAATAGGCTAAATAATTAATATTTAATTAAATCAATCAAATATTAATATCTCCCTCAATACATGTCAAATCCTCAAACCGTTCGAAGCTGGTGAACCAGGGAGTGATTTCGCACATGACCCTACCAAAATAAAGGTGCTCTATTACATGTCAAATATCCTTAAATAATAGGAGCTCAGGCCAAATGTGTCTAAAATAGCCTAAATGAAATCCAACTATAGGAATTCTGCAAATCAAAGCCAAGCCAATCTCCATCATGACCCTCTATCCATCTTATCAGCCTATGAAGGTTGCATAATAGGCTAATCATCAAGTCTGTCAATGTCCACGAAAAAGGGGACATGACAATTCGCCCCTCTAAAAATTGCTTGTCCCCAAGCAATCTCAGAACAATGAACCACTCAATCCACCTGGATCCCAAATGTAGTTATGCTCTGCATAGCTGTAAATCAATGTAAGTACCTGCAATATCATCAAAAGTAGAACAAAGAGGAATCGATAATCAAACTGGCAAATGAAACTCAACCAAACTCCAAGATTACAAATCCCATAGTCAAGAACCCATGAGAAACCAACTCTCAAAGTATTATAACCCAAGTAGAATGGACAACTTAAATTGCCAATTCCATCTATAAAAGATGGTGCCAATCCATCCCATAGCTGATCCCTCTATAAAGGTGGCATGATCAACTATACCACACTGTCATCGGTGTGAGAAGAATCAATCTAGAGACTCAACTCCACTGGTATCCCAAACTCATCAGAATTAGGTACTCCCAAATCTTGAACATGTGTGTCAGCTCCAACAACATGTTCCTCAGCTATAACTATAGGAACGTACTCACCAACAACACTCAATGTCCTATCCTCTGAACATACCTCCATACTCTGAATGCCAACATCAGACTCATCCTCATCTAACTCTAAAGAAGCTGCTATTGAAACTATCTCATCATCACAATCTCCAGCTCCCTCATCCTCTATAACTAACTGAGAGTCTGAATCCCCACGATTAAGCTCATCCACATGTCTCTCAAAATCCTGGTGAGCCACCTTCATTGTCTCTACCTTAGGCTCTAAAGCCTCTGACTTTGACTCCTTGGAACTATCATGATGTTCGAAATCTTCAAATTTTGAATCCTCATAATACTCCCATATTATACGATATGCCTTGCCCTTAGGCCTCAAATGACAATTGTGGTTGGCATCATATGGATCTTTGCAATATAAGCAAAGCTTCCTTCTGCGTAGACCATTAAGAGCCTCTCGATCCAAAGGTGGTGATGTTGGGTTGGCTTTTGAATCATTCTTAACAAACGTAGGCCATGTAGGCCTATCAGTGATCTTGGAATGGGTCAGCTATGGTCTCTAATTAATAGTAGCACCCTTGTTATCTCCTTGCTCCCCATTCTATCGAACAGATGTGTTCATCCTCTCTACTAGATTAGTGAGTGCTTGTAGTGCCTATCTCATCTACTGTTGGCCTATAACCATAGCTCAATAGAATTCTTTGGTGTCCTGATCATCATTATGTCTATCACTCATGGTGACTTCACTGATTCAATCTACCCACTCTACCCAACAGGATGGCAAGTCATTAGCTCTGATACCACTGTGATGTCCCTTACTTAGGGGCTCTTTTTCCTAAGCAAAAGCTCTGATACCACTATGATGTCCCTTACTTAGGGGCTCTTTTTTCTAAGCAAAATTTATGATACCACTGTGATGTCCCTTACTTAGGGGCTCTTTTTTCTAAGAAAAAGCTCTAATACCACTGTAATATCCCCTTTCAATAGGGGCTCATTTTTCTTGTCAAAAGCTCTAATACCATTGTAATATCCCCTTCAAACAGGGAATATAGAAACACAAATAGTTTTGAACAAAGATACAATCTTGCAGAATAAATTCAGATAAACAATAAACTACAGTAAATATCTTATTTGCCAATAAAATATCTTATCACTTGTTCAGATAATTATAATTACAATCTTCTCTCATACAAATAAAAGAATATTAAAATCTGGTCTTAAAACCTTGATCTTCTACCAGTCTGGAAATGAAACCTGAATTCTGTCTCATCTCAGCCTGCTGTGTCGAACACACAGTCACCAACATCAGTCGATATACTACCGATGTCAGTCTCTGGAGGTCCTTCTCTACCTACGTCGGTCTTCAGTCGGCTGATGTCAGTCACTGGGAGATCTTTGTCTACCGAGGTCAGTGCTTGAGCAGATTTGTATGGACCTATATGGACTTAGTACGGCTGCCAACTTGTTTGTTTTCAACCCTTGATAGCTGAATAACCTGATCTCAAGATATACAATTCTAATACAGAAGATCTATATTTGTATAACTTATTAGATCAAAAACCTAATAAACTAAATACTTGGAAGCTCTATGACAACTTTTGTATGAAGTTACCTCTCAAATTTATAAACCTCTATGATAACTTCTGTATGAAGCTATCTCTCAATTTGGCAATAGATCAGCTGATATTTCACAGCCTCTAAATCACACACAATGAAGTGTTGACGTTCTACACTACAATGGAATCATGGAACCCTTGCCTCAGTCTTCACAAAAGAATTTCTTCAATATCAAAAATCAATAATCAATGCATAATCAATAATGGCCTCCATGAGAAACCCTTATACCCTCAAAAAGATATGCTTGCCCTAATTAGGGTTTCTTAAATTAGAATTAGGGTTTCTAATTAAAAATAGGCTAAATAATTAATATTTGATTAAATCAATCAAATATTAATATCTCCCTCAATACATGTCAGATCGTCGAACCGTTCAAAGCTAGTGAATCAGGGAGTGATTCTACACATGACCATACCAAAATAAAGGTGCTCTACTGCATGTCAAATATCGCTAAATAATAGGAGCTCAGGCCAAATGTGTCTGAAATAAACTGAATGAAAGCCAATTATAAGAATTTTGCAAATCGAAGCCAAGCCAATCTCCATCATGACCCTCTATCCATCTTATCACCCTACGAAGGTCGCATAATAGGCTAATCATCAAGTCTGTCAATGTCCACAAAAAAGGGGACATGACAAGTTAGAATATACCTACCTAAATGTGAACCTATCACAACTCAATCTCTCCCTTGGCCAATGGGGCTTCACAAGAGGTTGTTGTTGTTCATAAGGATCACTTTATTAGGCCAAAGCATCTAAGACATATCCAAAAGACTAAGATTCTCCAAATAAGAAACCTAAGCTAAGACTCCTCAAGTAGAATGGTAAAAGAGTAGATTGTGAAGAAGCATAAGAAAATAATAACTCTTGATTGCATTCATATAAAAATGATCAACATGACCTTGTATATATAGGATTATTTGACCTAAAAATCACTTGAACATGTTGGCTATGGTTGACCAGGTTGAACTAGCACATTATTGGGCTAGTGATTGAATTTTATGCTAGGTTAGCCCAATGAAAACTAGGCCTAAAGAGCTAAAGTGACGCCAAACTATGCTAGGTTGACTAGGTTGACCTAGCTTATTAAATAGGTAAAAAGGGTACTAAGCAATGGAAAGAAGAATAAAAAGAGGGAAATATTAGAGGAATGTGCTAAGAAGGAGAGATAGCTTAGGGAATGGTTTTAGGACTTGAATAGATAGGGAATAATATGGTAATAAGATATAATAATCTTGTGAAGCACCAAAGGTTTGCCCACCCCTTTCTTGGTGCACCCTTTAAGGCATCCACTTAGAGAGATTGAATCATGATAGGTTCTTACAAGACGTAAAGCATCATTTTTTTATAAAAGTGTGAAAATATTATGTGTATACACACCAAAATATAGAACTAAAAATTGAAATGGATAATAGTACTAAAATTGGACTACAATGTTGCACACCAAAGTGTCCACTTTTCAGTGCTCCTATATTTTCACTAAATGGAAGCCAAATTCAAGTTTATCACACTATCCTAGTCTTGCATAGCTATTTTTAGCCTCTATATCAACCGTCTCAATATGTTTATAGCTAAGTCATATTTCTCTTTATTTCTTACTAATTTTGGAAAGGTTAAAAAGATAAATAGTTAAACAAATTAGGACTTTATTTATTGTTATATTGTTAAGCACGAGATATACTAAGAGGGGGGTGAATCAGTATATCATATATCTTATAAAACTTTCCCTTAACCAAATTCCACTTAATCAAACATTCAAGATATGCAATAAAACTCAAGCAATAAACACCACACAAGATAGAGAGAGACACCATATATAGCATGGAAACCCAATGTGGGAAAAACCACAGAGAACAATCTCAAGTATATGAATGAGCACCAACCCAAACAATATTTGCAATTAACAACTTGCAAGAGCACCAACCCCTTTTATGAGCACCAACCCAACAACTATTCGTGAGCACCAACGCACAAGAGCACCAACCCCTTTTCCAAGCACCAACCCAACAACAATTCATGAGCACCAACCCACAGGGACACCAACCCCTTTACTGAGCACCAACTTAGCAACAATTCATGAGAACCAACCCACAGGAGCACCAACCCCTTTGCCAAGCACCAACCCAGTAACAATTCGTGAGTACCAACACATAAGAGCACTAACCCCTTTTCCAAGCACCAACCTAGCAACAATTCATGAGCACCAACCCACAGGAGCACCAACCCCTTTGATGAGCACCAACCCAACAACAATTCCTGAACACCAACCCACAGGAGCACCAACCCCTTTGCTGAGCACCAACCCAGCAATAATTCATGATCACCAACCCACATGAGTGCTAACCCCTTTGTGTATACCACACACTTATCTGTCAATGTTGCTATCTCAACAACTGATAGTTCATTAGAACATCTCTTTCCTCTCTCTCACCTTTGCTCTTCTAAGCTAGATATAACAAATACAAATCATATTCATCTCTCACAATTGATCTTCTAAGCTAGATATTACAATATCAAATCAACCTCTATCTCTCATATTACAAATGGCTTCTCAAGCCTTTATTTATAGCTTTCCAAATGACCTTTGGCCTTCCCCCTTTGTGACCCTTCAATCCTCATGGAAAATGGTGCCAAACTTCTATGACCCTTCATATTCTTGCCTTTGAAAAGTCATGTGGTGACCCTTCATGACCAAAAATGTCCTTCCCACTTTTTTCCTTATCTTGGTGACTTTTTCGTATTCCTCAAAGTGTCCCTTCATAATAAATTGTGCCCTTACTCTTTTGTCTTCACTTGGTGACTCTTGGAATTCCCCAAGATGACTCTTCATGAGAAAATGTCTCCCATCCTTCTTTTGTCCTTACCCCATGGCTCTTTGACTTCTCCATGGGCCCTTCTTTTGTCTCATATGCAACCAAAAATATATTCATTAATATTAAATAAATATTAACTCACATTAGCCAAGATATATCTATTACAAACGACATTAAATGCAATGGGGCCTTTATCACCAATAATGCTATGCCTTTGCCATCAATGACAATATTTCCAACATATATTTTTTACTAATTTATTAATTGATACCCTTAACTACAATATGAATAAAACTCCATTATTCCCAAAAAAGTTAAATCATTTAGTGAACCTGACTTACTTCGAACAAAAATCTCAAAGCCTTGGTACCCTTAGGGTTTTTCCTTTACATTTTTGTGAAAAAATTCAATTTTAAAAATCATATTTTTGTATAAATTCTTGTACATTTTTTATTTAAATTTATTTTATAATTAAAATTATTGAAATAAATTTTAAAATTCTAAAACTCTAACCCAAAACCCTAGATTTGTAAACTAGGTCCTCAAACCCCAAGCCTTCTTCCCTTACAATTTTTAGATAATTTTTTTGAAATTTTTGTAAATTGTTTGGAGTGTCAAAAATATTTTCAAAATCTCTATGTTAGTAGTCATTCTTGAATTTATATGTTTAATAGTCCTTTTACATACTCTCTTTGGTGAAAGGAATAAAAGGGCCACTAAGGCATTTCTTCCCTCTCATTCTATAGATAAATTTCTATATTTTTCTCATAATTATGACAATGAGTGGACAAATTTGTAAATTTGCACATTAACCAAAAATGAGGAAAATGATTTCATTTACAATGAAGACAATTACTATTATTTTAATGAGAAATATGATGATACATAAGAAAATGATAGTGAAGAAAAAGTAGATGCATCTTCTTCTCTCAAACCTATCTCTTTTATTCCCTCTTCCAAATAAATTAATTTTGATAAATGGGAAATTTACTTTTCACCCCATTCTCCTATGCACAATATGTCAAATTTAAAAATAAATCATGAAATTCTAAGTGAATCTCTCATTGGTGATAATTTTCTTGCATTTGAACCTAGTGTTTCCCTCTCTTTTACTAATTTTATGTTCAACTTACAACAATATAAATGAAATAGAATAAAATTTCCAATGCGTAATTTAAATGATCAATCTTATGTTCTTAACTCTACTTTGTCATCTCAAACAAGTACAAAAGAATGTTTAAATTATAACTCTCTTACTCTTACTTCTCATATTTCAATTAAAAATAATGCATGCACTCCATTCATGGATAACATAGATGCACATAGTATTCTAATTTCACATGACAATTTATTGCATATTATAAAATAATTAACATCTTCTCTTACCCCTCTCCCTGTGATAATGGAAGTGATAATGAGTATG